>NC_059602.1:24000430-24002287 GCF_020424385.1 Procambarus clarkii | reverse complement strand
ACGCCAGCTCCAATAGGTGCTTCTTGACCTCATCTCTTGTAATTTCGAACCTTTCCAAGGTCACCTGGTTTGCTGCTACCTCTCCTAGCGCCGGGACTTCTACCTGTTCTATTGTAAAGACCTCCTGGAACCTTTTGTTGAGTTCTTCACACACCTCTTTGTCATTCTCTGTGTACCTGTCCTCGCCCACCCTAAGTTTCATCACCTGTTCCTTCACTGTTGTCTTCCTCCTGATATGACTGTGTAGTAGCTTTGGTTCGGTCTTGGCTTTATTAGCTATATCATTTTCACACCTTTTTCTCAGCTGCTCTTCTCACACTAACATACTCGTTCCTGGTTCTCTGGTATCTCTCTACTTTCTGGTGTTCTGTTATTACGGAAGTTCCTCCATGCCTTTTGTTCAGCTCCTTTGCTTTCATACATTCCCTATTAAACCACGGATTCTTCCTTTGCTTCTCTGTTTTTTCCTGTTGGGCTGGGACAAACCTGCTTACAGCCTCCTGACATTTTGGGTGACATAGTCCATCATGTCTTGTACGGACTTGGTTCGAGTTCTGTGTCCAATGTATATCCCATAGGAATTTGTTCATCTCCTCATAGTTTCCCTTTCGGTACGCCAGCCTTTGTTTCCAGTTCTTTTTAGGGGTGATAATTCCTAGCTCAACCAGGTACTCAAAGCTCAATACACTATGATCACTCATTCCCAAGGGGGCTTCCAACTTAACTTCCCTTATATCCGACTCATTTAGGGTAAATATCAGATCAAGCAAGGCTGGTTCATCCCCTCCTCTCGTTCTTGTCGGTCCCTTGACAGTGTTGACTTAGAAAGTTTCTTGTTGCCACATCCAGCAGCTTAGCTCTCCATGTGTCTGGGCCTCCATGTGGGTCTCTGTTCCCCCAATCTATCTTTCCATGGTTGAAGTCTCCCATGATTAGTAGCCTGGATCCGTTCCTGCTAGCCACAAAAGCTGCTCTCTCTATTATATTGATGGTGGCCAAGTTGTTTCTATCATATTCCTGTCTGGGTCTTCTGACATTCGGTGGGGGGTTATATATGACTACTACTATAATTTTCTGTCCTCCAGTTGCTATGGTGCCTGATATGTAGTCACTGAAACCTTCACAGTTCTGAATTACCATCTCTTCGAAACTCCAACCTGCTCTTAGTAGCAAAGCTACACCACCTCCTTCTCTCCCTTCTCTCTCTTTCCTCACTACATAGTAGCCCTGTGGAAACACTGCGTTTGTTATGGTGTTTATTAGCTTTGTTTCTGTAAGTGCTATTATGTCTGGGTTTTCTTCTAGTGCCCATTCTCCGAGTTCACTTGTTTTATTTGTAATTCCATCTATGTTAGTGTACATTGCCTTGAAGCTCACTTTCTTCAGTTCATTTTCTTGTCCCTTTCTTGGCGAGCATTCTGCTGGTGTGGGAAGCTTTTCAGTGGGTGAGATGATCTGTGAGGTGGTTTGCTGGGTCTCAGGGGTGTTTGGGGTGTGGGGTGGGGGTTTCATGGAAGGGGGGACAGGTAGAGTGAGGGTTAAGGAGATTGGGGGGACATGGAGGATACTGGGTGAGGGGGAGGAGGGATAGGGAGGGTATGGGATGAAGGGGGAGGGGGGACAGGGGGGGAAAGGTGGGAGGAGGGACATGATGGGAATGGGGAAGGGATGACAGGGTAAGAATGGGGTGGGGGGAGGGAGGGTGGGTAGGGGCAGGTAGGGTGAGGGGAGGGAGGGTTTCTATGCAGAGGGGGTGGTGGGGTTGCCCTCCCCTCTGGTGTTGCTGGGATGCTGGTTTTGGGTTCGCCTCTTGTCTCTAGGACTGTTGTGTTGGGGGCTGTGATTTCCTGGTTTGCT
>NC_059602.1:23825430-23997930 GCF_020424385.1 Procambarus clarkii | reverse complement strand
AAGGTTTATGTAAGGAGAGGGAAATTTGATTACATATTTTGGTTTTACAAGGTAGCCAACTCCATCAAAATATTAAATGTGAACCCTATTTAATTAAAATTAATTAATCAATCAATTAATCCATGGAATAACTGGGATCTCTCGGTAAATTTCATAAATACACCCAAGAAAGATAGTGTAGTGTATATGCTACTTTATTAAAACAGTTAACAATGAAAAGCATCAGCGAGAGTACTCAAGCTATGGGTAGTGATGTTTATCAGTGTTACACTGATGGCTCTATAGAAGAAGGTGGAACATGTACTGGATGCACATGTAATATATTTAAATAATCTTCTCTTGCTCATACAGCAATGAAGCATGTCAGTGACTGGGTTAGTACAGTATGACTCAAACTGAACTTGCAGGTACAGTACGTATACTTGGCCGCTGACTTTTTAAAAGACAAAGACAGTGGAATTATATACTGAGACTCGCAGAGTGCCCTCCTGGCATTAAACACACACACACAGTATTAGCACCCAGAAAATAATCAGTGATATTTGAATGAATGTTTTAGCTTCTAAAGTAAATAGATTTGAGATTAAATTCCCTTGGATACCATCACATGTTGACATCTCAAATCATGAAACTGCTAATACAGTATGTTTGCAAAGACAGCTTGTAGTAGACCAGTAGTAAAAATTAATATGGGTGTTTCAGTTGTAGTGACAAAGATAATACCTAAATGAATGTCCAATTAAAACCTTACTGACCTAACAAATTCACAAAGACCTGTAAGCTATAGCATTAAACATTATGATGAATACCATGAGGAGACATTTATATATGGGACTAGTAGAGCAATGTAATGTATCAATTATACAATGTATGTATGTATGTGATGTAACTATATAACCTGAGCTTGTAAATGCACCTTAATCATCTTCAGTGGTTAAGTGCTTAATAAAACACTAGTTTTTCTATCAGCTATCTTACGAATTGAATTCATCAGTTCTCCAAAAAAATGAATTTTGGAGAACTGATTTTTCAATTACCATCGACAGTGAAAAGAAACATAAGATATATTGAGAAAATTCGCGTTAGAATTATTAATCTTACTTTTTCGGTCATATTTATTATATTTATTTTTATACATATTTTTATTATATTTATTTTTCGGTCATATTTATATATATATATATATATATATATATATATAAGCCTATACTTGCATAAACCACAAGTGAAGATAAACAATCTAAAACAAAAGATTGTTTATCTTCACTTGTGGTTTATGCAAGTATAGGCTTATAAGCTGGACACGAGTTCTCTCACATTGACAGTGGCTTGACGAAAATTGCAGACTGACCCCTCACTCATCTGGTGCCTTCGGGAGGTAGAGATGTTTGAGATATATATATCTCGAACTATCTACTTCTTTTGTAAGGTCTGATGGCGTAGTGGGTTAAAGCATACTAGTTATGCCAGCTACTGGAAGGTAGTTGTGCTTTCTGGGTTCGAGTCCCACTGGTGGGTGTTGTCCAAAGATTGTATATATATATATATATATATATATATATATATATATATATATATATATATGCAAACAAGCCTGAATGGTCCCCAGGACTATATACAACTGAAAACTCACACCCCAGAAGATATATTCTTCTGGGGTGTGAGTTTTCAGTTATATATATATATATATATATATATATATATATATATATATATATATATATATATATATATATATATATATATATATATATATATATATATATATTAGTATATTTTGGTAGCAGTCTTTCCTGTAGACATATATTATTAAATATGACCGAAAAAGTAAGATTAATAATTCTAACACGAATTTTCTCAATCTTTCGTACATTACGCTTCACTGTTGGAGGTAAATAAAAAATCACTTCTCCAAAATTCATTTTTATTTCTAGTCTGACGCGACACGGGCGCGTTTCGTAAAACTTATTACATTTTCAAAGACTTCACAAATACACAACTGATTAGAACTTACGTATCTCTGATTTTATATCTACATTTGAGTGAGGTGGGAGGGGTGATGTGGCATTAACACAAGACAGAACAAGAGGGGATATTAATAGGGTATTAAAAGTATCAACACAAGACAGAACAGAAACAATGGGTATTGAATAGAAGTGTTTGTAGAAAGCCTATTGGTCCATATTTCTTGATGCTTCTATATTGGAGCGGAGTCTTGAGGTGGGTAGAATATAGTTGTGCAATAATTGGCTGTTGATTGCTGGAGATAAAATCAGAGATACGTAAGTTCTAATCAGTTGTGTATTTGTGAAGTCTTTGAAAATGTAATAAGTTTTACGAGACGCGCCCGTGTCGCGTCAGACTAGAAATAAAAATGAATTTTGGAGAAGTGATTTTTGATTTACCTCCAACAGTGAAGCATAATGTACGAAAGATTGAGAAAATTCGTGTTAGAATTATTAATCTTACTTTTTCGGTCATATTTAATAATATATATATATATATATATATATATATATATATATATATATATATATATATATATGTCGTACCTAGTAGCCAGAACGCACTTCTCAGCCTACTATGCAAGGCCCGATTTGCCTAATAAGCCAAGTTTTCCTGAATTAATATATTTTCTCAATTTTTTTTCTTATGAAATGATAAAGCTACCCATTTCATTATGTATGAGGTCAATTTTTTTATTGGAGTTAAAATTAACGTAGATATATGACCGACCCTAACCAACCCTACCTAACCTAACCTATCTTTATAGGTTAGCTTAGGTTAGGTAGACGAAAAAGTTAGGTTAGGTTAGGTTAGGTAGGTTAGGTAGTCGAAAAACAATTAATTCATGAAAACTTGGCTTATTAGGCAAATCGGGCCTTGCATAGTAGGCTGTGAAGTGCGTTCTGGCTACTAGGTATATATATATATATATATATATATATATATATATATATATATATATATATATATATATATATATATATATATATATATATATATATATATATGTATATATATATATATATATATATATATGTATATATATATATATATATATATATATATATATATATATATATATATATATATATATATGTCGTACCTAATAGCCAGAACGCACTTCTCAGCCTACTATTCAAGGCCCGATTTGCCTAATAAGCCAAGTTTTCATGAATTAATGTTTTTTCGTCTACCTAACCTACCTAACCTAACCTAACCTAGCTTTTTTTGGCTACCTAACCTAACCTTATCTATAAATATAGGTTAGGTTAGGTTAGGTAGGGTTGGTTAGGTTCGGTCATATAGATACGTTAATTTTAACTCCAATAAAATAAAATTGACCTCATACATAGAGAAAAGGGTTGCTTTATCATTTCATAAGAAAGAAATTATAGTAAATATATTAATTCAGGAAAACTTGGCTTACTAGGCAAATCGGGCCTTGAATAGTAGGCTGAGAAGTGAGTTCTGGCTACTAGGTACGACATATATATATATATATATATATATATATATATATATGTTGTACCTAGTAGCCAGAACGTCGTACTCGGCCTGCTATGCAAGGCCCGATTTGCCTAATAAGCCAAATTTTCCTGAATTAATATATTTTCTCAAATTTTTTTCTTATGAAATGATAAAGCTACCCATTTCATTATTTATTAGTAAATTTTTTTTTTAAGGAGTTAAAATTAACATAGATATATGACCGAACCTAACCAACCCTACCTAACCTAACCTAACCTATCTTTATAGGTTAGGTTAGGTTAGGTTGATGAAAAAGTTAGGTTAGGTTAGGTTAGGTAGGTTAGGTAGTCGAAAAACAATTAATTCATGAAAACTTGGCTTATTAGGCAAATCGCGCCTTGCATAGTAGGCTGAGAAGTGCGTTCCGGCTACTAGGTACGACATATATATATATATATATATATATATATATATATATATATATATATATATATATATATATATATATATATATATATATATATATATATAAGGTCTGATGGCGTAGTGGGTTAAAGCATACTAGTTATGCCAGCTACTGGAAGGTAGTTGTGCTTTCTGGGTTCGAGTCCCACTGGTGGGTGTTGTCCAAAGATTGTTTATCTTCACTTGTGGTTTATGCAAGTATAGGCTTATAAGCTGGACACGAGTTCTCTCACATTGACAGTGGCTTGACGAAAATTGCAGACTGACCCCTCACTCATCTGGTGCCTTCGGGAGGTAGAGATGTTTGAGATATATATATCTCGAACTATCTACTTCTTTTGTAAGGTCTGATGGCGTAGTGGGTTAAAGCATACTAGTTATGCCAGCTACTGGAAGGTAGTTGTGCTTTCTGGGTTCGAGTCCCACTGGTGGGTGTTGTCCAAAGATTGTTTATCTTCACTTGTGGTTTATGCAAGTATAGGCTTATAAGCTGGACACGAGTTCTCTCACATTGACAGTGGCTTGACGAAAATTGCAGACTGACCCCTCACTCATCTGGTGCCTTCGGGAGGTAGAGATGTTTGAGATATATATATCTCGAACTATCTACTTCTTTTGTAAGGTCTGATGGCGTAGTGGGTTAAAGCATACTAGTTATGCCAGCTACTGGAAGGTAGTTGTGCTTTCTGGGTTCGAGTCCCACTGGTGGGTGTTGTCCAAAGATTGTATATATATATATATATATATATATATATATATTGTCACGTGGGGGTGGGCGGTCCGGGGCTCTGCTAACACTCGGCTGCTAGGGGCTCAAAGGCCCAAATACTCGGCCCCTCCGACTCCCTGGATTCACCGGAGTCTCCTTGGTCACACAAGAGAGGACCAACAATGCCCACCTCCGCAGGTCTTTGCTTCCACCACAAAGGGGTGCCACTGATTCACCCTGGAAGCCCTTCAGTCAAACACGGGGAAACTGCTGTTAACAGTTCCGGCCTAGACCCGTGGGGGAGTGAAGGAAGACTCAGGCTTACCTATAACCATAACCTCCCTGAGTCTTGCCTGCCAGACAAAAAAAAGGTTGCAGGAACTCCTTTCCCGCCTGTCTTCTCTATCTTCCTCTTAGCAAGGTCGCCAGCTGGGTTATTATATCTGCACCCCAGCAATGCAGTTCAGTGGGTGTATTATATATTGTTTGTAGCCAGAAGTGTATGCTCATAGAGAAATATCATAAATGGAGGCACACTCAAACACAGTAATAAAATGTGTGGATTTACTGATGCAAATTACATGAACACACACACACAATCACAAGTAATACATGAATATGGAATATAGATAATGAGTCTGGAGATCGTCAGCCTCTTCTTCCACGACCTCCAACACTCCTTCAACTGGGCAGGAAGACAGGAGTCTCACACTCTCACAGGAGGGCCTCTTCACCACGTCGGCACCTCTTCTTCACTGTCCTGCCATCCATACACACTGT
Source organism: Procambarus clarkii (assembly GCF_020424385.1). Classification (NCBI taxonomy): domain Eukaryota; kingdom Metazoa; phylum Arthropoda; class Malacostraca; order Decapoda; family Cambaridae; genus Procambarus; species Procambarus clarkii. Next base: position 23,992,502 of record NC_059602.1, on the reverse strand, counting down.
CCTCTCTGACAGTCCTGGACACAAGCTGCCTTGCAGCCTATTCTACTATTAAAGTAATAAAGTCTTGCTGCCACATACACAAGCAAATATTGTGGCCTAACTAGCCTACTCATACAAGGGGTAATGGGAGGGAAAATGATCTACCTTACATTCCTGGCTCACGACGCCTGTCCCTCGATGGTGTGAGGTTCCCACGCTTCCTTGGGTCGATCCTTGACGATCCAGGGCGTTCCACAGGTCCTCAGGTGTCGTGAAGCCTTCGCGTCGTCGCCGTTCCAATCCCTGAGATTCAGCTGCCCCAATCCTGGTTCATCGATGGGCGCTGAGCTAGTCACTATTTTTCCCCACACTCGCCTCTCCCACAAGGCGTTGCTCCTTGTCCTAGGCACGGTGTCGTCCTTCCAAGATTCTCAGTGGATGTGACCCCAGTCACAGCTAGGCCTGCCCGCCCACCTTCCAGACCTCAACGTCCAGCCAGCGGCGCCGCCCAGCGTCGTCGCCTACTATTTTCCAAGTTTGGCACTTCTCTGCTCACTGAACTTGGTTCCTCTTTTGCTTCCCAGAAGCGCAGGGTCTCCAATAACTATGATGGGCTGCGATGGCCAGCTCAATCCACTGAACAAGGCTTGCAGAGCCTCCAATCCTTGAGAGCAGACCGAGGCGCGTCCTGTCGCTTCCGAGGTCAGACCCACTCTGACGTTGGCGCCGCCCGGGGCACTCGGTGACGTCATGGCGGGCCCTGATTGGTCGCCCGCGACCTACGTCGGCCAATCCGCGATCGGCAATGTCCCTTCCAAAAGGTCATATCTGCCGTTGGGGATACTGTTTCATTTTATAACAGGGCGCCAATTTTCCTTATTTACAACTTATAATGTAACCTCCTTCCATTAACTGGCAGCCGGTCTGGTCGCCACATATATCATTAGATTCCCTGAACCTCAGAGAATCAGTAGGGAGAGCTGATATGACTCTTTAAGCCGGCAAACGAAAGAAATAGGAGAGGGCACCGTAACATACCCCTCCCCTTAAAATAAGAGTCATATCGGAAGAGCAGCACTCAAGAGGGCAACCTACACTCTTGCTCCCTCCGTTCCTGAAGTGTCACTCCTCCAGTTGGTGACGTGGCTCATACCACCTTGCCAGTCACTTGCCTCATTGTATCTCCACCTCGCATAGGACCGGGTGTGATGGGTGTTCCCTGAACACCTACAAGAAATCCTCTCTCCGTGGCTACGAGTGTACTCCCACGGCTCGTTACCACTGTAAGATTCTGTGCATGCAGCGCCTCCACCGCGTCGTGCACTCCGAGATAGTCTTGCATTTCCACTGCGTCCTACAGGTACTCCATGTTTCCTCTCATGATCTCCTCTTCGCCAATCTTCTCTCTTCTCGGTTCCTCTTCTCCCATAGGTGCGTTGTCTCCTCACAGTGGCACTTGTAACCTGTACTCCATCCAGCAGCTTCCTCTCTTCCACACTAGGCTTTTGCGATGGCCCAATGCCCCTCTGGTTAGGCTGGCGCCTACCCTGGGTGTACCTATTCCCTGCTTTCTTCGTATTGCCTTTCCTATACCATTCGCTCCTTCGTTCCCGACGAACATCTTCACTCCTCCATGAGATTCTCTTCCCTGCAGACGTCTTCTTCGGTTCGTGGTTGGGCTCATCCACCTCCCTGTGGCTCACCTCACCACGGTGGTCCATCTTGCACCTACCACTATTCATCTGGCTGGCATAGGGTGCACTGCGTCGTGGCTCCTCCACTCTGCCCCTCACTGCCGTTCGCTCATCCACTGAGCTTACCTTATTCACGTTTCTGTATGGAGGGAGTGCGGTCTGCAGCCTCTTCACCGCCCCAGGCGTTTGTACAGCTGCTCCTCGCCACTCCTCCACACGCATCATCAGGCTTAGTCGGAGGTCCCCGTCGGGGTTTTCCACAACCTCCGACGACCTCTCTGCGCTCTCGCCCTCGTTGTCGTCGTCTCTGGCGACGTTTTCCCTGGCGAAGTCGGCTTCCTCACCACCATCTGGAACGACCGATACCTCACCTGGCAGGGTTGTACCGCTGCTTGCAACATAGGCACTCCTGGCCCAATCGGGTTGTATCCTGCCTCCTCCGAGGTCATTACCCAGCACCATCTGTACATGCTCTAGGGGTAACTTAGGGGCTACAGCTACTATAGCTTTCTCGACTCCGCAGTCGGCAATCAGCTGTACTTCGTGAAGTGGCAACCTGTATTCCTCCCCCACACTGCGTATCCTCGCCACTCCCACAGGTGAATCATTAAATTCCTTGGGGAGAATACTCCTGGTCACCATACTTATGTCAGCACCCGTATCTCGAAGAACGGCCACCTCCACTGGGTCTGACTTTCCAAACTTCACGTTGGCCTCGAAAACGAAGGGATGTTCACCCAACTTCATTTCCCAACCATTCACGTTGGGTCCACTATAATATGGGGTGTGAACAAACACTCTCTCCTCTTCCAACATTAATCCTACATTCCTTTGGTGCTCCCCACACTCGCGGGCATAATGTCCTCTCACACCACAGTTGTAGCATCGGCCACCTCCCCTGGGCGGCCACTCGCTAGTCACTCTGGCGGTACCACTTGCAGACGTCCCCTGGGTCCTCCTTGGACTCCCTGTCGTCGTGTCCGGGACTGCAGCACTTGCTCCCGAGTTAGGTCCACTGCTCACAGCTTGGGGCTTCCTCCCCGCGTCTCTTGAGCTCTTGAACCACGTTACTTCATCGGGCACACTACTCTTGGGAGAGTCCCCACCCGTCCTCGCTCCTCCTGAACTCCTAAGGTTCCCTCCCGACCTGGGGTAAGGCGAGTGTCTGGGCGGCCCCTCCCTCCTGATATGTAGTGCCTCCTCCAGCATGTCGGCTCGGTCCACTGCAGCCTTCAGGTCCTTAATACCTGCTTCTCTCAACCTTACTCGCAACTCAGGATGGAGCACCGACATGAACTTCTCCATCACTATCAGTCGTTTGATATCATCCACCGACTCTGCTTCCTCCGCCTTCAACCATCGTAGGAATTTCCGTTCCATATCCCTGGCGGTCTCGGCGTAAGTCTTTCCCGACGCTCTTGTACACTCTCTGAACCGCTTCCGGTACATCTCCGGAGTCAGCCGGAATGAGTGGAGAACCGCATTCTTAATCGCGTCATAACTAGTACACTCCTCTAGGTCCAGCATGTTATAGGCTTCTCGGGCCTCACCAGTCAACCTGCCCTGGACCAGAGCAGCCCAATCATCTTCCGGCCACTCCTTCAGAGTTGCTATCCGTTCAAAGTGTTCGAAGAACGCCTCAGCTTCTTGTGGTTCGAACGTAGGTAAGTCACGTTCCCTTACCTTGAGGTCATCCCGCCGTGCAGGTAGTGAGGGCAGACCACGTTCAACGCGACGCAATTCGACTTCTTTCTTTGCCCTTATCTCCTCCAGTCGCAGTTGTCTCTCTCCTTCTTCCCGCTGCAGCCGAGCTTCTCGCTCCTCTCGCTGCATTTGCGCTTCTCTCTCCTCTCGCTGCATTTGCGCTTCTCTCTCCTCTCGCTGCATTTGCGCTTCTCTCTCCTCTCGTCGCAGCTGGGCTTCCAGTTGCATCTTCATTATTTCCAGTTGCAGGCTCCTCTTACTACAGCCGGACCTCCCACTGCTCCCATGTTCACTGTGAATTCTCTCCACACTGGTAGGCGCTTGGGGAGGCCCTAGTCGGGACGGTTCACCTTGCGACGGCTCTCCTCGGGACGGCTCCTCTTGAGATGGCTCCTCTCCCGTCGCCTCCTCTCGAGCTGTGAGCTGTGCCATGATCTCTATCCTTCGCTCTGCTACCTTAGTCGTCCTCAACCTGATCCCAAAGTGGTTTGCCACTTGTTGGAGCTGGGCCTTGGTACACTCCTCCAAAATTCTCTCGTCCCTTGTGTCAATAAATTTCTTTACTTTGTCCTCCTCCATCTCTATATCATTGAGCATACACGACAGCACAGACAAGTTAGTAGGCACTAATTTCACCGTTTCAGTCCCTTAGCTGGTTGAGTAACAGTACCACCGAATTCACTAGCCACACTGTATTAGTACCCTGGCAACACTTGTCTTGAAATTTGGTCCACACTGTAGCTTGATCCACGCTTCCTGGCGAGGTTCCCAGTTCTTGGCTACTGGGGTTCGAATCCTGGCAAGGTCGCCAGTTCTCTTGTCACGTGGGGGTGGGCGGTCCGGGGCTCTGCTAACACTCGGCTGCTAGGGGCTCAAAGGCCCAAATACTCGGCCCCTCCGACTCCCTGGATTCACCGGAGTCTCCTTGGTCACACAAGAGAGGACCAGCAATGCCCACATCCGCAGGTCTTTGCTTCCACCACAAAGGGGTGCCACTGATTCACCTTGGAAGCCCTTCAGTCAAACACGGGGAAACTACTGTTAACAGTTCCGGCCTAGACCCGTGGGGGAGTGAAGGAAGACTCAGGCTTACCTATAACCATAACCTCCCTGAGTCTTGCCTGCCAGACAAAAAAAAGGTTGCAGGAACTCCTTTCCCACCTGTCTTCTCTATCTTCCTCTTAGCAAGGTCGCCAGCTGGGTTATTATATCTGCACCCCAGCAATGCAGTTCAGTGGGTGTATTATATATTGTTTGTAGCCAGAAGTGTATGCTCATAGAGAAATATCATAAATGGAGGCACACTCAAACACAGTAATAAAATGTGTGGATTTACTGATGCAAATTACATGAACACACACACACAATCACAAGTAATACATGAATATGGAATATAGATAATGAGTCTGGAGATCGTCAGCCTCTTCTTCCACGACCTCCAACACTCCTTCAACTGGGCAGGAAGACAGGAGTCTCACACTCTCACAGGAGGGCCTCTTCACCATGTCGGCACCTCTTCTTCACTGTCCTGCCATCCATACACACTGTCCTCTCTGACAGTCCTGGACACAAGCTGCCTTGCAGCCTATTCTACTATTAAAGTAATAAAGTCTTGCTGCCACATACACAAGCAAATATTGTGGCCTAACTAGCCTACTCATACAAGGGGTAATGGGAGGGAAAATGATCTACCTTACATTCCTGGCTCACGACGCCTGTCCCTCGATGGTGTGAGGTTCCCATGCTTCCTTGGGTCGATCCTTGACGATCCAGGGCGTTCCACAGGTCCTCAGGTGTCGTGAAGCCTTCGCGTCGTCGCCGTTCCAATCCCTGAGATTCAGCTGCCCCAATCCTGGTTCATCGATGGGCGCTGAGCTAGTCACTATTTTTCCCCACACTCGCCTCTCCCACAAGGCGTTGCTCCTTGTCCTAGGCACGGTGTCGTCCTTCCAAGATTCTCAGTGGATGTGACCCCAGTCACAGCTAGGCCTGCCCGCCCACCTTCCAGACCTCAACGTCCAGCCAGCGGCGCCGCCCAGCGTCGTCGCCGACTATTTTCCAAGTTTGGCACTTCTCTGCTCACTGAACTTGGTTCCTCTTTTGCTTCCCAGAAGCGCAGGGTCTCCAATAACTATGATGGGCTGCGATGGCCAGCTCAATCCACTGAACAAGGCGTGCAGAGCCTCCAATCCTTGAGAGCAGACCGAGGCGCGTCCTGTCGCTTCCGAGGTCAGACCCACTCTGACGTTGGCGCCGCCCGGGGCACTCGGTGACGTCATGGCGGGCCCTGATTGGTCGCCCGCGACCTACGTCGGCCAATCCGCGATCGGCAATGTCCCTTCCAAAAGGTCATATCTGCCGTAGGGAATACTGTTTCATTTTATAACAGGGCGCCAATTTTCCTTATTTACAACTTATAATGTAACCTCCTTCCATTAACTGGCAGCCGGTCTGGTCGCCACATATATCATTAGATTCCCTGAACCTCAGAGAATCAGTAGGGAGAGCTGATATGACTCTTTAAGCCGGCAAACGAAAGAAATAGGAGAGAGCACCGTAACAATATATATATATATATATATATATATATATATATATATATATATATATATATATATATATATATATATATATATATTAGTATATTTTGGTAGCAGACTTTCCTGTAGACATATACTATTAAATATGACCGAAAAAGTAAGATTAATTATTCTAACACGAATTTTCTCAATCTTTCGTACATTACGCTTCACTGTTGGAGGTAAATCAAAAATCAATTCTCCAAAATTCATTTTTATTTCTAGTCTGTCTGACGCGACACGGGCGCGTTTCGTAAAACTTATTACATTTTCAAAGACTTTAGTTCACAAATACACAACTGAATAGAACTTACGTATCTCCGATTTTATATCTACATTTGAGTGAGGTGGAAGGGGTGATGTGGCATTAACACAAGACAGAACAAAATGTGGTATTAATAGGGTATTAATTTCATCAACACAAGACAGAAAAAGAGTATTAATAGGGTATTAATTTCATCAACACAAGACAGAACACGAAACAATGGATATTGAATAGAAGTGTTTGTAGAAAGCCTATTGGTCCATATTTCTTGATGCTTCTATATTGGAGCGGAGTCTTGAGGTGGGTAGAATATAGTTGTGCAATAATTGGCTATTGATTGCTGGTGTTGACTTCTTGATGTGTAGTGCCTCGCAAACGTCAAGCCGCCTGCTATCGCTGTATCTATCGATGATTTCTGTGTTGTTTACTAGGATTTCTCTGGCGATGGTTTGGTTGTGGGAAGAGATTATATGTTCCTTAATGGAGCCCTGTTGCTTATGCATCGTTAAACGCCTAGAAAGAGATGTTGTTGTCTTGCCTATATACTGGTTTTTTTGGAGCTTACAGTCCCCAAGTGGGCATTTGAAGGCATAGACGACGTTAGTCTCTTTTAAAGCGTTCTGTTTTGTGTTTGGAGAGTTTCTCATGAGTAGGCTGGCCGTTTTTCTGGTTTTATAGTAAACCTATAAAAAACCTATATATATATATATATATATATATATATATATATATATATATATATATATATATATATATATATATATATACATATATATATATATATATATATATATATATATATATATATATATATATATATATATATATATATATATATATATATATATATATATATATATATATATACATACATATATATGCAATTGACGATCACAAAACACTGATCATTTTATGCGGAAAATCCACAGAGAAATATGAAATGAGGTGAACGTTTCGGCTTGTTAAAGCCTCTGTCAACACCAGACTGACTGGTGTTGACAAAGGCTTTAACAAGCCGAAACGTCCACCTCATTTCATATTTCTCTGTGGATTTTCCGCATATATATATATATATATATATATATATATATATATATATATATATATATATATATATATATATATATATATATATATATATATATATATATATTTTTTTTTTTTTTTTTTTTTTTTTTAAAGAAATAAGAGTACCACCTCTAGCTGGAAGAAGGGGGACCCATAGCATCGGAGGAAACCACGCATAACGGATTAGAGGGAATGTTTAGATCCCCTCCAATACAGTTTCTGTGTGCTTTTCTCCTACCACCCCCTTCCTTTTTTATTTTTTGTGCTTTATTATGCATTTGATGGTTACAAGATATACATGGGTTGATACAAAAATAATAATGCAAAAAGGTGCTTAAAGGTTATGGATCTCTTGAAAAACACAACACTGGGAAACATGGCTGAATGTCACAGACGGGTTCGATCATTGTTGCAAGTCAAACACTTCTTCGAATTCCTCTGAAGTGTATATATATATATATATATATATATATATATATATATATATATATATATATATATATATATATATATATATATATATATATATATATATATATATATATATATATATATATATATATATATATATATATATATATATATATATATATATATATATATATATATATATATATATATATATATATTATTATTATTATTAAATATGACCGAAAAAGTAAGATTAATAATTCTAACACGAATTTTCTCAATATATCTTGTGTTTCTTTTGACTGTCGATGGTAATTGAAAAATCAGTTCTACAAAATTCATTTTTATTTCTAGTCTGACGCGACACTTGAACGCGTTTCGTAATAACTTATTACATTTTCAAAGACTTTAGTTTACACACACACAACTATAACCTGCAAACACTAAACAGATTTTTTACTATCTATAATTCAAACGGCTTTTCATTTTATATACCTGCATTTGGGTGAGGTGATATGTTACAACAGTTTTGGATGAGGTAAAAACAAACTTTCAGCACAAGATAGAACACGAAATATTGGGTAATATTGGGTAAAGTTAAAGGGGAAGAATGGAAGTAAATGCAAAGGCCCTATTGACCCATATTTCTTGATGCTTCTATATTGGTGCTGAATCTTGAAGTGGGTATCTTGCTGGATACCTGCTGGAGTTATGTGGTGAAGATGCTGCTGGAGTTAAGTAGTGAAGAAGCTGCTGGGGTTATGTAGTGAAGATGCTGCTGGAGTTATGTGGTGAAGATGCTGCTGAGGTTATGTAGTGAAGATGATGCTGGAGTTATGTGGTGAAGATGCTGCTGGGGTTACGTAGTGAAGATGTTGTTTGGGTAATGTAGTGAAGATGTTGTTTGGGTTATGTAGTGATAGTGGGTATCTTGAGCCACATATCTACGTTAGTTGTCTTCACCACATTATCGGGTAATGATTAATTAATTAATGACGATGATATAGGTTATATCATCTATATAACACTGTTTAACCTTAATTAAATTAAGGTTAAATGAAGATGATATAGGTTGTGATGAAGATCTTCATTGAGTTATGTAGTGAAGACGCTGCTGAGAATTGTGTGGTTAAGATGATTCAGGAGTTATGTAGTGAAGATGCTGCTGGAGTTATGTAGTGAAGATGTTTCTGGGGTTATGTAGTGAAGATGCTGCTGGGGTTAATTAGTAAAGATGCTGTTGCAAGTTAAATGAAGATGATGTAGGTTGTGGTGAAGATTTTCATTGAGTTATGTAGTGAAGACGCTGCTGAAGATTGTGTGGTTAAGATGATTCAGAAGTTAAGCAGTGAAGATGATGCTGGAGTTATGTAGTGAAGATGCTGCTGGTGTTATTTAGTGAAGATGCTGCTGGGGTTATGTAGTAAAGATGCTGCTGTGATATGTGGTGAAGATGCTGCTGGGGTTAAGTTGTAAAAATGCTGCTGTAGGTTAAATGAAGATGATATATGTTGTGGTGAAGATGTTCATTGATGCTGGGGTTATGTAGTGAAAATGCTGTTGTGGTTATGTGGTGAAGATGCTGCTGGGGTTTTATAGTGAAGATGCTGCTGTTGGGTAAATGAAGATGATATAGGTTGTGGTGAAGATGCTGCTGTTGGTTAAATGAAGATGATATAGGTTGTGGTGAAGATGTTCATTGAGTTATGTAGTAAAGACGCTGCTAAGGATTGTGTGGTTGAGATGATTCACGAGTTATGTAGTGAAGATGCTGCTGGGCTATGTGGTGAAGATGCTGCTGGGGTTATGTGGTGAAGATGCTGATGGGGTTAAGTGATGAAGATGCTGCTGGGATTATGTGATGAAGATGCTGTTGGTGTCATGTGATGAAAATGCTGCTGGAGTAATGAGTGAAGATGTTGCTGGGGATATGTGGTGAAGATGCTCCTGGGGTTATGAAGTGAAGATGCTGATGGGGTTATGTAGTGAAGATGCTGCAGGGGTTATTTAGTAAAGATGCTCCTGGGGTTATGTATTGAAGATGTTGTTGTCGTTATGTGGTGAAGATGCTGCTGGGGTTATGTAGGGAAGATGCTGCTGTAGGTTAAATGAAGATGATGTAGGTTGTGGTAATGTGGGGAAACTCTAGGCAGATATTCTCTTTTTTAAATTGACTTTAATAAGATAAAGTTTATCTTTTTTATTTTCTTAGTGAGTAATTAATTAATTGAGTGGACTGTATGTACTTGTTAAAACTGCCTGAAATTATCTCAGACAGTTGGGGGGGACAATTTGTAGTTTAAACCACTTTAAGGTGGCTCCTTCTTAAACCACAAATTGTTTACCCTATTTAATATATAATTATATCATACTACATATGGTGGTCTAATCTACTAGTAATAATTACTAATAATGAATACTAATACTACTATAACTAAAGAGGGCTTAGCTGATCCTATAGTAGGGGCCTGCTAAGGCTCTGTAATTGTAGCATCAAGATGGGTGTGGCCCTGTGCCTCTGAGTGCCACGTAATGGCGGCTGTGGAGGCTACAAGCCCTGGCATACAGCTAGGTAAATTATGTGTAAGGCTCAACTGTCTGCTCAGCTTCTTGCTACTCCAAATCACAAATTACCTGTATGGGATACAAGAAATTAATAAAAGTTCCCTAAACATATAATTACAGGTATGGCATGGAATATGAGGTTGTTAAATGGTGTACACGTACTCTGTGGGGTGTTTTCATGCTAATAACCGGCTACCCATCTAATGATAAAAATGTCAACACAAATTAATGAAATACAATATACTTGGTAAGCCGGATACAGGATTGCTCTAGTGATAGTAGTGGTGTTGTCATGGTAGCTTTCTTGGAACAGAGTCGACGGAGGAGGCCTGGTCGACGACCGGGCCACGGGGACGCTAAGCCCTGGAAGCACCTCAAAGTAGGGATAGGTCTATCCAAGGCGACTAATATTACAACACACGAGCACCTATTTGTTGTTGTGTGTGAGGAGTGACGCTCCCTGCCTGCATGTTCTGTGGTTCCACTTCTGAACTTAAATTTACATTAACAAGGGAGACAAGCTATATTTTGGTGTTAGTAATTATATTCGGTCTTATTGAATACTTTTTTATTCAATTTAGACACGAGAGTGCTATATAAACAGTATTATAATAATGTAAATATACCACGTCGTTGATGACGTCACGGGATCACCCATTCTCTATTTAAATTTTAAATTTTGCCCCGAGGGGCGAGTTTATTGGGCAGCGCCACTCATCTTGTGAGTGGACACACCGCCATAGCAGAATGTACAACACTCCCCAATAGGAAGAAAACCCGCTGGGTTGTTCATCCTGTCACTTGTACCCAGACACAGCTGGGACTTGCTTAACTGTCTCAAGTGAACAGCTCCTCAAACAAGAAGATTAAATCTATCAACCCTTGAAAGCTTACGTTATCTTGCGGGTGCAAAATGGGGAAATATTTTAAGAACAGCATCAATATTTGGCAAATAGCGTTTTCCTAACTCAAACAATGTGGGGTTTATTATTCTACACATATTTCTGATATCTCTCAGGTGTTCACATTCACGTAGATAGTGGTCAAGGCGGTGTCCATCACTCTAACCACAGATTCTGCAACTTCGCTGATCAACTGTTGTTTCCATTCCATACCTCCAAGGATATTTGTGTCCAAGACGGATTCTTGCTATTACTGATTTCCTCCTTCGTCCTCCTCCTCTTCGGCCATAACGATTGGGATTGCCAGCTGCAACCATGTTGTACTATCGTATAGATTCACTAGTTTGTGCTTCTATCCTCCTTTCCTCAGTTACCTTGTCACGGTGATGTTGCCTGACAATACCTCTAATTTGTAGTAGAGACTTGGGTATGAAGTATTCAATATGGTCTCCTTCAGCGCCTTCAGCAGCCAGCACATCTGCTCGTTCATTCCCACATATTCCAACATGGGAGGGGATCCACAGAAACTTGATGACTCTTCCCTGATTGGTAAGTACTCTCACAGCTCTCTTAATTTCAGCGACTATTGCAAGATTTTCTGCCCGATTTTTACTTAGGCTTTGCAGTGCTGCTTTTGAATCGGTGCAAATCACTGCACCATTAGTGTTCCGTTCAAGAAACCTTAACGCCATTACAATGGCAGTTAGCTCTGCTTGCGTTGAAGAGGCATAGTTCTCAATACCTGCTTTTTCTTCATTTCTGCGTTGGAAAGTATTATCCTTGATTACCGTGTATGCTGCACCAGCCCTGCCATTGACAGGATTAGATGACCCGTCAGTGTAGATTTGATCTAGTTCATCTCCGGCTTCTTTATAAATTTCCTCGAGATACTTGTGCCTCATTTCTTGTGGTATCATGGATTTTTTCGTTGCCATTTCATTGATGATGATCTTGCATGAGTCATCCTCCCAGGGAGGTAACCTCTCTACAGGCAGGAGGTCACGGGCTTGCTCAAGCAGGTGAAGTTCTTCGAGGTAGCAGACTGATCTGTGATGCCATTTTTTGCTTCTCCTGTTTACCCCTGAAAGTAGCACAGAGCTCAGTTTTTTCTTAGCAATATCATTGTAATGGGGATCTCTGGCTATCCTAATTGCAAGCTTAGCATTCAGCTCCTGAATTCTGCTTTTAACACTGGGAAGGGACAACTCCTCTCGCAGATTAGACGTTTTGGCAGTTCTTGGAACTCCAAGAATGATTGTCATGGCTTCATTTTGAATGCTTTCATGCCTTTTTATATCGCTTTGGGAGTAGGTGCACAGAACTGGTGCGGCATAGCCTATGACGGAGCGCACATAGGCTGTGTACATCATTTTAAGCACGGCAATAGAGGCTCCATGTCCATTCCAGGTCATAGCTTTCAGTGCCCTGAGTCGACTTTTGCATGTTTCTATGAGTTGATTGAGCTCCTCTTTGGATACTATGTTATTATGTGTCAGATTTCCGACAGGTAAAGATGTTCATTGAGTTATGTAGTGAAGACGCTGATGAGGATTGTTGGGTTAAGATGATTCAGGAGTTATGTAGTGAAGATGCTGCTGGGGTTATGTAGAGAAGATGTTGATGGGGATTTGTGGTGAAGATTCTGCTAGAAAAAAGTGGTGAAGATGCTGCTGTGGTAATGTGTTGAAGATGCTGCAGGGGTTACGTGAAGATGCAGCTGGGGTTATGTAGTGAAAATGCTGTTGGGTTTATGAAGTGAAGATGCTGTAGGCGATATGTGGTGAAGATGCTGCTGGGGTTATATAGTGAAGATGCTGTTGGGGTTATGTAGTGAAGAAGCTGCTGGGGTTAAGTAGTGAAGATATTGTTGGGATTATGTAGTGAAGATGCTGTTGGGGTTATGCAGTGAAGATGCTGCTGGAGTTATGTAGTGAAGATGCTGCTGGAATTATGTGGTGAAGATGCTGCTGGAGTTATATAGTGAAGATGCTGCTTGGGTTATGTAGTGAAGATGCTGTTGGGATTATGTATTATAGATGCTGCTGGGGTTATGTAGTGAAGATGCTGTTGGGGTTATGTAGTGAAGAAGCTGCTGGGGTTAAGTAGTGAAGATATTGTTGGGGTTATGTAGTGAAGATGCTGTTGGGGTTATGCAGTGAAGATGCTGCTGGAGTTATGTAGTGAAGATGCTGCTGGAATTATGTGGTGAAGATGCTGCTGGAGTTATATAGTGAAGATGCTGCTTGGGTTATGTAGTGAAGATGCTGTTGGGATTATGTATTATAGATGCTGCTGGGGTTATGTAGTGAAGATGCTGCTGGGGTTATGTAGTGAAGATGATGTTGGGGTTATGTGGTGAAGATGCTGTTGGGTTATGTGATGAAGATGCTGTTGGGGTTATTTAGTGAAGGTGCTGCTGGGGTTATGTAGTGAAGATGTTGCTGGCGTTATGTGGTGAAAATGCTGATGGGGTAATGTTGTGAAGATGCTGCAGGGGTTATGTAGTGAAAAGGTTATTGGGTAAAGTAGTGAAGACGCTGCTGGGGTTATTTCTTGAAGATGCTGTTGGGGTTATGTGACGAAGATGCTGCTGGGGTTATGTGGTGAAAATGCCGTTGGGGCTATGTGATGAAGATGCTGATGGGGTTATGTTGTGAAGATGCTGCTGGGGTAATGAGTGAAGTTGTTGCTGGTGATATGTGGTGAAGATGGTGCTGGGGTAAGGAGTGAAGATGTTGCTGGAGTAATGTGGTGAAGATGCTGTTGAGGTTATGTATTGAAGATACTGCTGGGTTTATGTAGAGAAGATGCTGTTGGAGTAATGTAGTGAAGATGCTGCTGGGGTTACGTGGTGAAGATGCTCCTAGAGTTATGGAGAGAAGAGGCTTTTGGGGTTATGTAGTGAAGATGCTGCTGGGGTTACGTGGTGAAGATGCTGCTAGAGTTATATGGTGAAGATGCTGTTGGGGTTAGGTGGTGAAGATGATGTTGGGTTTATGTTGAGAAGATGCTGTTGGGGTTATGCAGTGAAGATGCTGCTGGGGTTATGTAGTGAAGATGCCGCTAGAGTTATGTGGTGAAGATGGTGCTGAGGTAATGTAGAGAAGATGATGCTGGAATTGTGTGGTAAAGATGCAGCTGGGGTTACGGAGTGAAGATGTTGTTTGGGTTATGTAGTGAAGATGTTGTTTGGGTTATGTAGTGAAGATGCTTCTGGGGTTATGTAGTAAAGATGTTGCTGGGGTTATGTAGTGAAGATGCTGTTGGGGTTATGTGGTAAAGATGCTGCCAGTGGTTATTTGGTGAAGATGCTGCTGGAGTTATGTGAAGAAGCTGCTGGAGTTAAGTAGCAAAGAAGTTGCTGGGGTTATGTAGTGAAGATGCTGCTGGAGTTATGTGGTGAAGATGCTGCTGAGGTTATGTAGTGAAGATGCTGCTGGAGTTATGTGTTGAAGATGCTGCTGGAGTTATGTAGTGAAGATGTTGTTTGGGTTATGTAATGAAGATGTTGTTTGGGTTATGTAGTGAAGATGCTTCTGGGGTTATGTAGTAAAAATGCTGTTGGGGTTATGTAGTGAAGATGCTGTTGGGGTTATGTGGTAAAGATGCTGCCAGTGGTTATTTGGTGAAGATGCTGCTGGGCTTTTGTAGTGAAGAAGCTTATGGGGTTATGTAGTGAGAATGCTCTTGGGGTTAAATAGTGAAGATGCTGCTGGGGTTATATAGTGAAGTTGCTGTAGGCGATATGTAATGAAGATGCTGCTGGGGTTATGTAGTGGAGATGCTGCTGGGGTTATGTAGTGAAGATGCTGCTGGAGTTATGTAGTGAAGATGCTGTTGGGGTTATGTATTAAAGATGCTGCTGGAGTTATGTAGTTAAGATGCTGTTGGGGTTATGTGGTGAAGATGCTGTTGGGTTATGTGATGCAGATGCTGCTGGGGTTATGTAGTGAAAATACTGTTGGGGTTATGTAATGAAGGTGCTGTTGGGGTTATTTAGTGAAGATGCTGCTGGGGTTATGTAGTGAAGATGCTGCTGGAGTTATGTGGTGAAAATGCTGATGTAATGATGTGAAGATGCTGCAGGGGTTTTGTAGTGAAAAGGCTGCTGGGTAAAGAAGTGAAGACGCTGCGGGAATTATGTAGTGAAGATGCTGTTGGGGTTATGTGACGAAGATGCTGCTGGAGTTATGTGGTGAAGATGCCGTTGGGGCTATGTGATGAAGATGCTTATGGGGTTATGTTGTGAAGATGCTGCTGGGGTAATGAATGAAGATTTTGCTGGGGATATGTGGTAAAGATACTGCTGGGGTAATGAGTGAAGATGTTGTTGGGGTAATGTGGTGAAGATGCTGTTGAGGTTATGTATTGAAGATGCTGCTGGGTTTATGTTGAGAAGAGGCTGTTGGAGTTATGTAGTGAAGATGCTGTGGGGTTACGTGGTGAAGATGCTGCTGGAGTTATGAAGTGAAGATGCTTTTGGGGTTATGTAATGAAGATGCTGCTGCGGTTACGTGGTGAAGATGCTGATGAAATTATATGGTGTAGATGCTGCTGGGGTTATGTTGAGAAGATGCTGTTGGGGTTACGCAGTGAAGATGCTGCTGGGGTTACGTGGTGACGATGCTGCTGGAGTTTTGTGGTGAAGATGCTGCTGGGGTTATGTGGTGAAGATGATGCTGTGGTTATGTGGTGAAGATGCTGCTGGGGTTATGTAGTGAAGATGCTGCTGGGGTTATGTGGGGAAGATGCTGTTCGGTTTATGTAGTGAAGATGCTGCTGGAGTTATGTGGTGAAGATGCTGCTGGAGTTATGTGGTGAAGATGCTGCTGGAGTTATGTGGTGAAGATGCTGCTGGGAGATATGGGGTGAAGATGCTGCTGGGGGTTATGTGATGAAAATTCTGCAGGGGATTATGTGGCGAAGATGCTGCTGGAGTTATGTGGTAAAGATGCTGCTGGGGTTTTGAGATTAAGATGCTGCTGGGGTTTTGAGATGAAGATACTGCTGGGGTTATGTGGTCAACCTGTCCTCTTAAAAAGAACGTCGCTTTTGGCCTGTTGCCCGTATGGCCGAATATGGACGTAATTTGGAAATGAAAAAAAAAATGAAAATAAATTTGGGATTTTTTTTCACCAAAAGTAAGTTAAGGGTCCTCTGATAGGTTAGGTGGGCAGGAAATTCTCATAAAGTTTCAAAACGTTATAAAAAACGTGAATTTAAAGTGTCCTCTCAGAACGGAACAGAACGTCACTTTTGTGAGTCGATTTCATTTCAAATTACGTCCAAATTTGGCCATAGTGCGCACACGAGCGAAAAGTGACGTTATTTTTAAGAGGACGGGTTGATGTGGTAAAGATGCTGCTCAGGTATGTGGTGAAGATGCTGCTGGAGATTATGTGGTGAAGATGCTGCTGGGGTTAGGTAGTGATGATGCTATTGGAGTTATGTAATGAATATGCTGCCAGGGGTTGTGTGGTGATAATGCTGCGGGGGGTTATGTGGTGGAAATGCTGCTGGGGTTATGTGGTAAAGATGCTGCCAGTGGTTATTTAGTGAAGATGCTGCTGGGCTTTTGAAGTGAAGATGCTGCTGGGCTTTTGAAGTGAAAATGCTGCTGGGGTTATGTAGTGAGAATGCTGCTGGGGTTATGTAGTGAAGATGCTGCTGGAGTTATGTGGTGAGGATGCTGCTGGGGTTATGTGATGAAGATGCTGATGGGGTTAAGTAGTGGAGATGCTGTTGGTGTTATGTAGTAAATATGCTGCTGGAGTTAAGTAGTGAAGAAGCTGCTAGGGTTATGTAGTGAAGATGGTGCTGGAGTTATGTGGTGAAGATGCTGCTGGGGTTATGTAGTGAGAATGCTGCTGGGGTTATGTAGTGAAGATGGTGCTGGAGTTATGTGGTGAAGATGCTGCTGGGATTATGTAGTAAAGATGCTTTTGGGGTTGTGTAGTGAAGAAGCTGCTGGGGTTATGTAATGAAGATGATGCTGGACTTATGTGGTGAAGATGCTGCTGGGGTTATGTAGTGAAGATGTTGTTTGGGTTATGTAGTGAAGATGTAGTTTGGGTTATGTAGTAAAGATGCTGCTGGGGTAATGTAGTAAAGATGCTGCTGGGGTTATGTAGTGAAGATGCTGCTGGGGTTATGTAGTGAAGATGCTGCTTGGGTTATGTGGTGAAGATGCTGTTGGGGTTATGTGGTAAAGATGCTGCCCGTGGTTATTTGGTGAAGATGCTGCTGGGCTTTTGTAGTGAAGATGCTGCTGGGGTTATGTAGTGAAGATGCTGCTGGGGTTAAGAAGTGAAGATACTGTTGGGGTTATGTAGTGAAGATACTGTTGGGGTTATGTAGTGAAGATGCTGCTGGGGTTATGTAGTGAAGATGCTGGTGGAGTTATGTGGTGAAGATGCTGCTGGGGTTATGTAGTGAAGATGCTGTTGGGGTTATGTGGTGAAGATGCTGTTGGGTTATGTGATGAACATGCTGCTGGGGTTACGAAGAGAAAATACTGTTGGGGTTATGTAATGAAGGTGCTGTTGGGGTTATTTAGTGAAGATGCTGCTGGGGTTATGTGGGGAAAATGCTGATGGGGTAATGTTGTGAAAATGCTGCTGGGGTTATGTAGTGAAAAGGCTGTTGGGTAAAGTAGTGAAGTCGATGTTGGGGTTATGTAGTGAAGATGCTGTTGGGGTTAAATGACGAAGATGCTGCTGGGGTTAAGTGGCGAAGATGTTGTTGGATTATGTGTTGAAGATGCTACTGGGGTTATTTGGTAAAGATGCAGTTGGGGTTATGTGACGAAGATGCTGATGGGGTTATGTTGTGAAGATGCTGCTGGGGTAATGAGTGAAGATGTTGCTGGGGATATGTGGTGAAGATACTGCTGGGGTAATGAGTGAAGATGTTGCTGGGGATATGTGGTGAAAATGGAGCTGGGGTAATGAGTGAAGATGTTGCTGGGGAAATGTCGTGAAGATGCTGTTGAGGTTATGTATTGAAGATGCTGCTGGGTTTATGTAGAGAAGTTGCTGCTGGGGTTATGTAGTGAAGATGCTGCTGGGGTTACGTAGAGAAAATACTGTTTGGGTTATGTAATGAAGGATGCTGTTGAGGTTATTTATTGAAGATGCTGCTGGGTTTAGGTAGAGAAGTTGCTGTTGGAGTTATGTAGTGAAGATGCTGCTGAGGTTACGTGGTGAAAATGCTGCTTGAATTATGATGAAAAGATGCTTTTGGGGTTATGTAGTGAAGATGCTGCTGAGGTTACGTGGTGAAAATGCTGCTGGCGTTATATGGTGAAGATGCTGTTGGGGTTATGTGGTGAAAAAGCTGCTGGGGTTATGTTGAGAAGATGCTGTTGGGGTTACGTAGTGAAGATGCTGCTTGGGTTACGTGGTGAAGATACTCCTGCGGTTATGTAATGAAGATGCTGCTGGGGTTATGTGGGGAAGATGCTGCTAGAGTTATGTGGTGAAGATGCTGCTCGGGTTATGTGGTGAAGATGCTGCTGGAGTTATGTGGTAAAGATGCTGCTGTGTTATGTGGTGAAGATGCTGCTGGGGTTATGTGGTGATGATGCAGCTGGAGGTATGTGGTAAAGATGCTGCTGGGGTTTTGAGATGAAGATGTTTCTGTGGTTATGTGGTGAAGATGCTGCTGGGGTTATGTAGTAAAGATGCTATTGGAGTTATGTGGTGAATATGCTGCCGGTGGTTGTGTAGTGATAATGCTGCTGGGGGTTATGTAGTGAAGATGCTGCTGGGGTTATGCGGTAAAGATGCTGCCAGTGGTATTTGGTGAAGATGCTGCTGGGCTTTTGTAGTGAAGATGCTGCTGGAGTTATGTAGTGAGAATGCTGCTGGAGTTATGTGGTGAAGATGCTGCTGGGGTTATGTGATGAAGATGCTGTTGGGGTTATGTAGTAAATATGCTGTTGGAGTTAAGAAGTGAAGAACCTGCTGGGGTTATGTAGTGAAGATGCTGTTGGGGTTAAGTAGTAAAGATGCTGCTGGGGTTATGTTGTGAAAAAGCTGCTGGGGTTATGTAGTGAAGATGTTGTTTGGGTTATGTAGTAAAGATGCTGCTGGGGTTATGTTGTGAAGATGTTGTTTGGGTTATGTAGTAAAGATGCTGCTGGGGTTATGTAGTGAAGGTGCTGTTGGGGTTATGTGGTGAAGATGTTGTTTGGATTATGTAGTGAAGATGTTGTTTGGGTTATATTTTGAAGATGCTGCTGGGGTTATGTAGTAAAGATGCTGCTGGGGTTATGTAGTGAAGATGCTGCTGGGGTTATATAGTGAAGATGCTGCTGGGGTTATGTGGTGAAGATGATGCTGTTGGGGTTATGTAGTGAAGATTCTGCTGGGGTCATGTAGTGAAGAAGCTGCTGGGGTTATGTAGTGAAGATGCTGTTGGGGTTATGTAGTGAAGATGCTGCTGGGGTCATGTAGTGAAGAAGCTGCTGGGGTTATGTAGTGAAGATGCTGTTGGGGTTATGTAGTGAAAATGTTGCTGGGCTTTTGCAGTGAAGATGCTGCTGGGGTTATGTAGTGAGAATGATGTTGGGGTTATGTTGTGAAGATGCTATTGGAGTTATGTGGTGAATATGCTGCCGGGGGTGTGTTGTGATAATGCTACTGGGGTTATGTGGTAAAGATGCTGGCAGTGGTTATTTGGTGAAAATGCCACGCCCTCTAGCACCACACTCTACCACCACAAACTCTACCACCACGCCCTCTACCACCACACTCTGCCACCACGCACTCTACCACCACGCTCTCTACCACCACGCACTCTGCCACCACGCACTCTACCACCACGCTCTCTACCACCACGCACTCTACCACCACGCCCTCTACCACCACGCCCTCTACCACCACACACTCTACCACCACGCTCTCTACCACCACGCACTCTTCCACCACGCACTCTACCACCACGCCCTCTACCACAACGCCCTCTACCATCACACACACTGTCACCACGCACTCTACCACCACGCCCTCTACCACCACACACTCTACCACCACGCGCTCTACCACCACGCACTCTTCCACCACGCACTCTACCACCACGCCCTCTACCATCACACACACTGTCACCACGCCCTCTACCACCACACACTCTACCACCACGCTCTCTACCACCACGCACTCTTCCACCACGCACTCTACCACCACGCCCTCTACCACAATGCCCTCTACCATCACACACACTGTCACCACGCACTCTACCACCACGCCCTCTACCACCACACACTCTACCACCACGCACTCTACCACCACGCCCTCTACCACCACACACTCTACCACCACGCGCTCTACCACCACGCCCTCTACCGCCACGCTCTCTACCACCACGCCCTCTACCACCACACTCTACCACCACGCGCTCTACCACCACGCCCTCTACCGCCACGCACTCTACCACGACGCCCTCTACCACCACACACTCTACCACCACGCGCTCTACCACCACGCCCTCTACCACAACGCTCTCTACCACCACACTCTCTACCACCAAGCACTCTACCACCACGCACTCTACCACCACACTCTATCACCACGCTCTCTACCACCACGCCCTCTACCACCACACACTCTACCACCACGCCCTCTACCACCACACTCTACCACCACGCCCTCTAGACCACGCCCTCTACCACCACGCACTCTACCACAACGCACTCTACCACCACACTTTCTACCACCACGCCCTCTACCACCACGCCCTCTACCACCATGCACTCTACCACCACACTCTACCACCACACACTCTACCACCACGCTCTCTACCACCACACTCTCTACCACCACGCACTCTACCACCACACTCTCTACCACCACGCCCTCTACCACCATGCACTCTACCACAACGCTCTCTACCACCACGCTCTCTACCACCACGCACTCTACCACCACGCACTCTACCACCACGCTCTCTACCACCACGCACTCTACCACCACGCACTCTACCACCACGCACTCTACCACCACGAACTCTACCACAACGCTCTCTACCACCACACTCTCTACCACCACGCACTCTACCACCACGCACTCTACCACCACGCACTCTACCACCACGCACTCTACCACCACGAACTCTACCACAACGCTCTCTACCACCACACTCTCTACCACCACGCACTCTACCACCATGCACTCTACCACAACGCTCTCTACCACCACGCTCTCTACCACCACGCACTCTACCACCACGCTCTCTACCACCACACTCTACCACCACACACTCTACCTCCACGCTCTCTACCACCACGTCCTCTACCACCACACACTCTACCACCACGCCTTCTACCACCACACTCTCTACCACCACGCACTCTACCACCACGCACTCTACCACCACACTCTACCACCACGCTCTCTACCACCACACACTCTACCACCACGCTCTCTACCACCACGTCCTCTACCACCACGCCCTCTATCACCACGCACTCTACCACAACGCTCTCTACCACCACGCCCTCTACCACCACGCACTCTACCACCACACTCTACCACCACGCTCTCTACCACCACGTCCTCTACCACCACACACTCTACCACCACGCCTTCTACCACCACACACTCTACCACCACGCTCTCTACCACCACGTCCTCTACCACCACACACTCTACCACCACGCCTTCTACCACCACACACTCTACCACCACGCTCTCTACCACCACGTCCTCTACCACCACACACTCTACCACCACGCCTTCTACCACCACACACTCTACCACCACGCCCTCTACCTCCACACACTCTACCACCACGCTCTCTACCACCACACACTCTACCACCACACACTCTACCACCACGCCCTCTACCACCACACTCTGCCACCACTCCCTCTACCACCACGCCCTCTACCACCACGCCCTCTACCACCACGCCCTCTACCACCACACTCTGCCACCACGCCCTCTACCACCACACACTCTACCACCACGCCCTCTACCACCACGCTCTCTACCACCACACACTCTACCACCACGCCCTCTACCACCACGCCCTCTACCACCACACTCTACCACCACGCCCTCTACCACCACACACTCTGCCACCACGCCCTCTACCACCACGCCCTCTACCACCACGCTGTAACACGGGTGGGGTTTCTCGAATTATCTTTCCTTCTTTTCCCCCCTCTACCCGTATTCTTACTTTTTATTTCTCTACAAGGGACTCCAAAACTTTTACTAAAGCCGACTCCACGCCACGTGGTCCTAAGACGATTGACCGACTTAGGATTCTACAACCCGTATGACGTGACCTAGGCTTTGAGCAAAACCCTAGAGTCGCTTCCGCCGCCACCACCAGACCAGTAACACTGAGCAATGATCGAGGTCTGGATCGATCATGCTAATTGATCAACCTTGGGGCTTGATCCCCACTATAACCGATGACCTTGAGAGTTCTTAAGTGTGGAATTAATTACACGGTAAAGATGACTTCCGATTTGGTGTTAGAATCGGCGCCCAATCCAACTCTGCCTCGTGTGGACCACGTGACCAGGACAAGTTCACATACATATACCCACACATGGAAATAATAAAAATGCAATTTATTAACTAATTAATTTATTAAAAGAAAAACTAAAACAAAATCTAAAGATGTTCACTCCCTACTTGACCTGAACGGCAATGAGTTGACTATCCCTATAAAAAAAACTCATAAAGCAACTCTACCTTGGGCGACCAGCTCTAGATGTTGGGGGCTGGTCTTGGGAGAGAGGTAAGATGGTTGACCTCTCCCAGTTGATCTGGCGTCCACACTGATCTCTCCTCGTCTGGTCTTCCCCAGACTAGAGCATTGTATTGTTCCGCATCGCTTACCAAGTTACTTAGCCAGGTTTAAGTTATAACAATTAACCTCTGTTGTACTTAATTGATCCAGACTGGTTGAATTATTTTACTGAAGTTAAATTACACAAGCATCTAACGGCAGAGCTGTTCCCGATCCCCATAATGGTTAATTGAACTTTGAGAAATAGTTGACATGTCAACTCTGATGACCTATGACCGCCGGTCACTCGCGCCTTACAACTTAGATCTGATTCGTGACTTCACTGATGGTGACTTAACTCAATAATTAGAATACTCTTGATATTGTACCCAGTACTATTATACAATACAATTTTAATACAAAATGAATAAAGGCTAATTTCTCTAAATTACTGAATACTATAGAATGGTTCATTATACGAAGCTATGAACAAGGCGTCGATTATTTTCACCGCGAATTCCCTGGGGTCAGGTCCCGGGTCACCACGCGGGCCTAGCTTCCCATTCTCTTTTGTCGATAAACCACTCTGGATAATTCTTACAACCAGCCTAGTTTGTATCAACGCTCTCTACCACCACACTCTACCACCACACACTCTACCACCACGCCCTCTACCACCACACTCTACCACCACACACTCTACCACCACGCTCTCTACCACCACGACCTCTACCACCATGCACTCTACCACCACGCCCTCTACCACCATGCACTATACCACCACGCTCTCTACCACAACGCTCTCTACCACCACGCCCTCTACCACCACGACCTCTACCACCATGCACTCTACCACCACGCCCTCTACCACCATGCACTATACCACCACGCTCTCTACCACAACGCTCTCTACCACCACGCCCTCTACCACCACACACTCTACCACCACGCTCTCTACCACCACACTCTACCACCACGCCCTCTACCACCATGCCCTCTACCACCACACACTCTACCACCACGCTCTCTACCACCACGCCCTCTACCAGCACGCTTTCTACCACCACGCCCTCTACCAGCACGCTTTCTACCACCACGCCCTCTACCACCACACACACTGTCACCACGCTCTACCACCACACCCTCTACCACCACACACACTACCACCACACACTCTACCACCACACTCTACCACCACACTCTACCACCACACACTCTACCACCACGCTCTCTACCACCACACTCTACCACCACACACTCTACCACCACGCTCTCTACCACCACACTCTACCACCACGCTCTCTACCACCACGCCCTCTACCACCACACTCTACCACCACACACACTGTCACCACGCCCTCTACCACCACACACTCTACCACCACACTCTACCACCACGCCCTCTACCACCACACTCTACCACCACACACTGTCACCACGCACTCTGTCACCACGCACTGTCACTACACACTCTGTCACCACGCACTCTGTCACCACGCACTCTGTCACCACGCACTCTGTCACCACGCACTGTCACTACGCACTCTGTCACCACGCACTCTGTCACCACACACTCTGTCACCACGCACTCTGTCACCACGCACTCTGTCACCACGCACTCTGTCACCACGCACTGTCATCACACACTCTGCCACCACGTGCACTCTGCCACTATGCGCACTCTGCCACCCCGTGGTCTCTGCCACCAGGTTCACTCTGCCACCACGTGCACTCTGCCACCACGCGCACTCTGCCACCACGTGCACTCTGCCACCACGTGCTCTCTGCCACAACGCGCACTCTGCCACCACGTGCACTCTGCCACCACGCGCACTCTGCCACCATGCACACTCTGTTATCATGCGCACTCTGCCACCACGCGCACTCTGTTATCATGCGCTCTCTGCCACCATGCACACTCTGGCACCACACGCTCTCTCTGCCACCACGCGCACTCTGCCACCACGCACACTCTGCCACTGCGTGGACTCTGCCACCACACGCACTCTGCCACCACGCGCACTCTGTTATCATGCGCTCTCTGCCACCACGCGCACTCTGCCACCACGCGCTCTCTGTCACCATGCACTCTGCCACCACGCGCACTTTGCCACCACGCACACTCTGCCACCACGTGCACTCTGTTATCATGCTCACTCTGCCACCACACACACTCTGCCATCACGTGCACTCTGCCACCACGTGCATTCTGCCACCATGCACTCTCTGCCACCACGCGGACTCTGCATCCACGTGCACTCTGCCACCACGTGCACTCTGCCACCACGCGCACTCTGTTATCATGCGCTCTCTGCCACCATGCACACTCTGGCACCACACGCTCTCTGCCACCACACGCACTCTGCCACCACGCACACTCTGCCACCGCGTGGACTCTGCCACCACGCGCACTCTGCCACCACGCGCACTCTGTTATCATGCGCTCTCTGCCACCACGCGCACTCTGCCACCACGCGTTCTCTGTCACCACGCACTCTGCCACCACGCGCACTTTGCCACCACGCACACTCTGCCACCACGTGCACTCTGCCACCACGTGCATTCTGCCACCATGCACTCTCTGCCACCACGCGGACTCTGCATCCACGTGCACTCTGCCACCACGTGCACTCTGCCACCACGTGCACTCTGCCACCACGTGCACTCTGCCACCACGTGCTCTCTGCCACCACGTGCACTCTGGCACCACGCGCACTCTGCCTCCACGTGCACTCTGCCACCACGTGCTCTCTGCCACCATGTGCACTCTGCCACCATGTGCACTCTGCCACCACGTGCACTCTGCCACCACGCGCACTCTGCTACCACGTGCTCTCTGCCACCACGCGCTCTCTGCCATCACGCCCACTTTGCCACCACGTGCACTCTGCCACCACGCGCACTCTGCCTCCACGCGCACTCTGTCTCCATGCGCTCTCTGCCACCACGCGCTCTCTGCCACCATGCGCTCTTTGCTACCACGTGCACTCTGCCACCACGCGCACTCTGCCACCATGCACACTCTGCCACCACGCACACTCTGCCACCATGCACACTCTGCCACCATGCACACTCTGCCACCACGCGCACTCTGTCACCATGCACACTCTGCCACCATGCACACTCTGCCACCATGCGCACTCTGCCACCACGCGCACTCTGCCACCATGCACACTCTACCACCACGCGCACTCTGCCACCATGCACACTCTGCCACCATGCACACTCTGCCACCACGCGCACTCTGCCACCATGCGCACTCTGCCACCATGCACATTCTGCCACCATGCGCACTCTGCCACCATGCACACTCTGCCACCACACGCACTCTGCCACCATGCACACTCTGCCACCATGCACACTCTGCCACCACGCGCACTCTGCCACCATGCACACTCTGCCACCACACGCACTCTGCCACCATGCACACTCTGCCACCACGCGCACTCTGCCACCATGCGCACTCTTCCACCACGTGCTCTCTGCCACCATGTGCACTCTGACACCATGCGCTCTCTGCCTCCACACGCACTTTGCCACCACCTGCACTCTGCCACCACGCACCTATTTACTCCTCTCAACACAAATATTTCCACCCAGGCTCTGGCGAAATCATTTTCTCCACATCCCTTCCTGTCCTGAAAAAGATCCAACGTTCATGAGTCTCCTGTCAGGAAACTGTGCTCCATCAACAACAATCGCCTGCCAATCAGCCGCTAAACAATACCATTCATCAAGCTACCAGCGCCAATTAAAAATATCGTGAGTGCCTCCAGTGCACTGTCTCGCGGCGACACTCCTTCCTGGATCCTCACACAAAATCACATCTACCTTGTTTTATGGATTTTTTGGCTGCATTTCAGCCAAGATACATAATATTCTCACTCTGATGAATCTTCCTAGTAGATTCCGGCGTCGTCTTGCCGTTATTTGAGTCATCAGTCATAGAGTAGCCGTCAAGTCCCGGGGCGCAAAAGAGCCTGGCAGCGATACACGGGACAAGGCTCGTCTCCACCTATGGTATGTGTCAGGCTGTTGTCTCTGTATGGCGAGCCTGCCATAACTTGAAGGTACTATGTAATCTTCCGTCCTGTGATTCTCCTGCTGGTTTCATCC
The DNA here is from genome assembly GCF_020424385.1 of Procambarus clarkii. Classification (NCBI taxonomy): domain Eukaryota; kingdom Metazoa; phylum Arthropoda; class Malacostraca; order Decapoda; family Cambaridae; genus Procambarus; species Procambarus clarkii. Next base: position 23,965,477 of record NC_059602.1, on the reverse strand, counting down.
CTAGTTTGGATTGGTAGCGCGAACCTTTTGGCCGTCTTCATGAATACCCCACAACGATTGTGGGTCCCTACGACGGTTGTGGGTCCACACGATGGTTGTGGGCCCTCCACGATGGTTATGGGCCCCCACGACAGTTGTGGGTCCCCACGTTAGCTGTAGGTTCACACGACGGTTGTTGGCCCTCCACGACGGTTGTGGGCCCCCACGACCGTTGTGGGTCCACACGACGGTTGTGGGTCCACACTACGGTTGTGGGTCCACACGACGGTTGTGGGTCCACACGACGGTTGTGGGTCCACACGACGGTTGTGGGTCCACACGACGGTTGTGGGTCCACACGACGGTTGTGGGTTCACACGACGGTTGTGGGTCCACACGACGGTTGTGGGTCCACACGACGGTTGTAGGTTCCACACTACGGTTGTGGGTCTACACGACGGTTGTGGTTCCACACGACTGTTGTGGGTCCACACGACGGTTGTGGGTCCACACGACGGTTGTGGGTCCACACGACGGTTGTGGGTCCACACGACGGTTGTGGGTTCACACGACGGTTGTGGGTCCACACGACGGTTGTGGGTCCACACGACGGTTGTGGGTTCACACGACGGTTGTGGGTCCACACGAAGGTTGTGGGTCCACACGACGGTTGTGGGTCCACACGACGGTTGTGGGTCCCCACGACGGTTGTGGGTCCACACGACGGTTGTGGTTCCACACGACTGTTGTGGGTCCACACGACGGTTGTGGGTCCACACGACTGTTGTGGGTCCACACGACGGTTGTGGGTCCACACGACGGTTGTGGGTCCACACGACGGTTGTGGGTCCACACGACGGTTGTGGGTCCACACGACGGTTGTGGGTCCTCACGACGGTTATGGGTCGTGTGGACCCACAAAACATATTTTAAAGACCCTCAACTCTTTAAAATATGGTAATCGTGCACGCAACATTAAGAACAGGGTAATGGTTAATCAAGATAAGGATAGGAAGGCAATTGCTATATTGAGGCAGGAAATTCAGCAGCTTCGCATTGAATTGATGGAATACAAAGAGGGTAAACGGGTTGTAGGTGAAGATGGCTCCGAGGCTGTCAATGTTATGTATCACGAGAACCAGAAGCTTTCTTCAGAAATCAACAATATGCGAAGCCGAATTAAAGCATTACAAGAAACTGTTAAAATGCTAACAGCTAAAACACTGCTATTGGCAGAGAAGGCTACTAGTGGCTGGATTACCTGTGAAGACTCAGACATGGCCACAGTTGTGCAGGGATATCTCAGAGATTGAAGACCTAAGAGCCAAATTGTGTGAAAGTGAAAATCTCTGTCAGCAGCTACGTAAACAAGTTAATAACGTTGGCAGACTGTCAATGTCACCTGTACATATTCCTATGTCTGGTTCCATGATTGGTTGTTTGGAAGAGAATACACAGTTGATCACTTCAGCAGTTTATTGCGTAAGGTAACAAGTTGTAAATCTGGCCTGCCGCGGTCCTACCTACTGTGGGTCTGTGAAAATACTGGCTTGCCACTAAAACGGCGAGTACCAGCTCTCTGTAGAGAATGACGTCAGAGGCTTACTCGATTGTGATTAGCTACATTCCAACCGTAATACAATTTGAGTACTAACAGTTCATGTATGAACTGTGTTGACTGACGGATCACGTATGAACTGTGTTGACTGACGGTCATGTATGAACAGTGTTGACTGACGGTCATGTATGAACAGTGTTGACTGACTGTTCATATATGAACAGTGTTGACTGACGGTCATGTATGAACAGTGATGACTGACGGATCATGTATGAACAGTGTTGACTGACGGATCATGTATGAATAGTGTTGACTGACGGATCATGTATGAACAGTGATGACTGACGGATCATGTATGAACAGTGATGACTGACGGATCATGTATGAACAATGATGACTGACGGATCATGTCTGATCGGTGATGACTGACGGATCATGTATGAACAGTGATGACTGACGGATCATGTCTGATCGGTGACGACTGACGGATCATGTATGATCGGTGATGACTGACGGATCATGTATGAACAGTGATGACTGACGGATCATGTATGATCGGTGATGACTGATGGATCATGTATGATCGGTGATGACTGACGGATCATGTATGAACAGTGATGACTGACGGATCATGTATGATCGGTGATGACTGACGGAATATGTATGAACAGTGTTGACCAAAGATCAACACCAATGTCGGCAACAGGTACACAGGGATATTGTGACGAGCAACACCGAAATATTTGATAGATACAATGACAACAGAAGATTAGACATCAGTGAAGTGCTTCATATCAAGAAATCTAGACCAGGGATCAATAAGCGGCTAATACACAGTTACACTCTACCCACTTTTAAGACCCCGGGCCAATGTTGAAGCTGGAGAGAATTACCCTACAACAGGAACGGCAGCAACCAGAAGAACATAAACTGCCAACATGTCAGTCTTAATTTGCTACCCCATTAATATCCCGTTATACTGGACCCCATTATACAGGACCCCATTATACAGGACCCCATTATACAGGACCCCATTATACAGGATCCCATTATACAGGACCCCATTATACAGGACCCCATTATACAGGACCCCATTATACAGGATCCCATTATACAGGACCCCATTATACAGGACCCCATTAATACCCAATGTATGTCATTCATCCATGTCACCTACCACCTCACCATTAGGGGCAATAATCAGGTGCTACACAGAAGAATTTATCTTTAAGAATTTGAGGCGAGACCTTATGAAATACATCACTAGGCATTAGACCCAAATAATAAGGAATAATGAACATTAGAGAGTTTATTTTTAATCTTCCTGCTTCTGTGAAGAAAAACATGAGGAATATTGAAAAGATTCGTCCCCTCAATCATATATCTAAACCTTTCTCTCGTTTTCAACGAAATATAAATATATGGGATGTGATTTAACAACTTTAAGAACAAAAGTAACGCGGAAAAATTAATAAACAATATTTTTAACACGTGAAATATAAATATAACTTCCAAATATAACACAACTGGCCGTTCCTCGGTGGCATGATTGGCTTAGTTGTCCGTCTGGCTCTGAGGCGGCCGGTCGAGCCCTGCCCTGCCAGCGGTCCTTGTCAGGGTGGGCTGACTGCTGACCTTAGCAGTCTGTGTAGGATGTGCGTGTGTGCTGACCTTGGCTTAACTGTCTGGGTGGGATGTGACTGCTGCCCTTGGCTTAACTGTCTGGGTGGGATGTGACTGCTGACCTTAGCAGTCGTGTAGGAAGTGCGTGTGTGCTGACCTTGGCTTAACTGTCTGGGTGGGATGTGACTGCTGACCTTGGCTTAACTGTCTGGGTGGGATGTGACTGCTGACCTTAGCAGTCGTGTAGGAAAAGCGTGTGTGCTGACCTTGGCTTAACTGTCTGGGTGGGATGTGACTGCTGACCTTGGCTTAACTGTCTGGGTGGGATGTGACTGCTGACCTTGGCTTAACTGTCAGGGTGGGATGTGACTGCTGACCTTAGCAGTCGTGTAGGATGTGCGTGTGTGCTGACCTTGGCTTAACTGTCTGGGTGGGATGTGACTGCTGACCTTATCAGTCGTGTAGGATGTGCGTGTGTGCTGACCTTGGCTTAACTGTCAGGGTGGGATGTGACTGCTGACCTTAGCAGTCGTGTAGGATGTGCGTGTGTGCTGACCTTGGCTTAACTCTCTGGGTGGGATGTGACTGCTGACCTTAGCTTAACTGTCTGGGTGGGATGTGACTGCTGACCTTAGCAGTCAGTGTAGGATGTGCGTGTGTGCTGACCTTGGCTTAACTGTCAGGGTGGGATGTGACTGCTGACCTGGGGTTAACTGTCTGGGTGGGATGTGACTGCTGACCTTAGCAGTCTGTGTAGGATGTGCGTATGTGCTGACCTTGGCTTAACTGTCAGGGTGGGATGTGACTGCTGATCTGGGCTTAACTGTCTGGGTGGGATGTGACTGCTGACCTTGGCTTAGCTGTCTGGGTGGGATGTGACTGCTGACCTTAACAGTCTGTGTAGGATGTGCGTGTGTGCTGACCTTAGACAGGCTTAACTGTCTGGGTGGGATGTGCGTGTGTGCTGACCTGGGCTTAACTGTCAGGGTGGGATGTGACTGCTGACCTTGGCTTAACTGTCTGGGTGGGATGTGACTGCTGACCTTAGCAGTCGTGTAGGATGTGCGTGTGTGCTGACCTTGGCTTAACTGTCTGGGTGGGATGTGACTGCTGACCTGGGCTTAACTGTCTGGGTGGGATGTGACTGCTGACCTTAGCAGTCGTGTAGGATGTGCGTGTGTGCTGACCTGGGCTTAACTGTCTGGGTGGGATGTGACTGCTGACCTTAGCAGTCCTTGTAGGATGTGCGTGTGTGCTGACCTTGGCTTAACTGTCTGGGAAAGCGGTACTAATATACTTACATAATAACTATGTAAATAATAACTATGTAAATTAGCTTACATAATAACTGCCATAGGATGTTAGAGGCTCATGGTATTGGGGTGCCATATTAAGTTGGTTTAGGAAACATACTATGTTTCCAAAGGAAACATAGTATAAATGGGGTTAAGTCAGAGTGGCAAAATGTTGTAAGTCCCTCAAGGCTCGGCTCGGACCTCTTACATAAGAACAAAGGTAACTGCAGAAGGCCTATTGGCCCATACGAGGTAGCTCCTATCTATAACCACCCAATCCCACTCATATACTCATGTATATATATACTCATGTCAGCAACCCATGCTTGAAACAATCGAGGGACCCCACCTCCTCCACGTTACGCGGCAACCCTGTTACTGAACCAGTATTTACCCAAGTCTTTCCTAAATCTAAACTTATCCAATTTATACCCATTGTTTCGTGTTCTGTCTTGTGTTGATATTTTTAATACCCTATTAATAACCCCCCTGTTATATCCCTTCATCCACTTGTAAACCTCTATCATGTTACCCCTAACTCTTCGCCTTTTCAGTGAATGCAACTTAAGCTTTGTTAATCTTTCTTCATATGAAAGATTTCTCATTTGGGGAATTAACTTAGTCATCCTACGTTGGACACGTTCAAGTGAATTTATATCCATTCTATAATATGGCGACCAAAACTGAACTGCATAATCTAAATGGGGCCTAACCAGAGCAAGATATAGCTTAAGAACCACACCAGGTGTCTTGTTACTAACACTTCAATTAATAAATCCCAGTGTCCTATTCGCCTTATTACGAACATTCATGCATTGATCCTTTTCTTTTAAATTCTTACTAATCATAACTCCCAGATCCCTTTCGCAATCTCAACACCATCTAGCTCGTATCTTGTAACTCTATCATCATTACCTAGCCTCAGAACTTTACATTTATCAGCATTAAACTGCATTTGCCAATCCTTTGACCATTTCAAAACCCTATCTAGATCAACTTGAAGTGATAGTGAGTCCTCCTCCGAATTAATTTCCCTACCTATTATCGTATCATCGGCAAATTTGCAAATGTTGCTACTCAAACCTGAATCTAAATCATTTATATATATTATAAACAACAGAGGTCCCAGGGCAGAGCCCTGAGGTACTCCACTAACAACATTATCCCACTCTGACTTAACCCCATTTATACTAACTCTCTGTTTCCTTTGGAATAGCCATGCCCTAATCCAAGTTAATATAGCACCCCCAATACCATGAGCTTCTATTTTTTTAATTAGTCTTTCATGTGGCACTGTATCAAAAGCTTTGCTAAAGTCAAGGTACACAATATCACAATCCTTACCACTATCAACTGCCTCAACTATGCTGGAATAAAAAGTTAGCAAATTTGTTAAACATGAACGGCCATTTGAAAAACCATGTTGCGACTCATTTATTATTTTATGTTTTTCAAGATGGAGACTGTTACGAACCCGGATCCAACGTCCGAGCCTGGAGCAGTGACAAACACGCCATCTGTGGGTCAGCTCCCGAAACCCCCGCCAAACGAACGACGACACCTAGTGAGGACAGCGTGTACTGGCCTCGAGGACCAGTTTCCAGTCTGGTTCAGCGCTCAACACCGCCGCTCCTGACCTCTGGTGAGGTGGTGCTCCGACGACAGCGCCATCTAGGGAGTGGATATGTCGGGCGTTTGTATCTGAGCCTGTGAGTGTGGTGTATTAGTGTCCCGGTTATTAATGACGTGTCTGCTTACAGAGCCAACCTGGGACCACTGTGTTGAAGGTGTAGTCAGTCTACCCGAGGCAGCCAGTCTCCATACAGTGAAGTTTGCTGCAGCTGTCGTGACGTCGTCCCCCCGGAAGAACACTGTGGTGTGTTAAGCCTGCCAGTGGAGTGGCAGTGGAAGGATTTACCCGGGACCGACGGTTGGAGACGATAATCCACTGGGGTATTGAGGACAGGAGGGTGATTGGTGATATCACACGAGACTCCTGTCTAGGGCGTACCCCTTATATCGCTCGTGGAGTGGCCGTACCAGCCTTGGTGGCTCAGTACCTGCCAGCAGACCTGCTGGACGTGTGGTTGACGGCCTCCACGACGGTGCCCCCAGTGGACCTGTGTTGTGGCTGACCTGTGGCCAGGGTAGACTCGGCGTTCTCCGAGGACACGTCTTGGGGCCACGAAGAAAGCACCGCGGACTCAGCACCTAGCTTCGAGGATCCATAGTCTCCAGCAGAAGACTACAGTGTTGATCCCCTTTGTAAAGTGTTAATACCCCTCCCCCTTGTGTACGTTTTACTTTTATATATATTTATGGTGATGGTGTTAATTATAATATTAAGTTTCTTAACTTTCTTTCCATACTCCCTTTAAGTTACTTGCGTCACGGATCGCATCCCTTGAAAGCCTCTACTGGCTTGGGGTCGGATACATATATCTTCCTCTAACAACATCAGAGTAAGAACCCCGTTGCGTCCCGAGAGGGCCGTAACATAATTGGCATCCCCAGCGGGATCCGTCCCCTTGTTAAGTATGTTTGACAGGGGTGGTGAAGTGGCGTAATACCTGTATATAATTCCCCCTGTGTGACGATTGTGACGTTATACGTCCTGTGCGGTGCTCAGTGACTAAGTGCGATATTGTGCAGTGCGGTGCTCGCTGTGATTAAGCGATTAAGTGCAATATTGACTAGTGCGGTGCTCAGTGATTCAGTGCAATATTGTAGAGCGAAGTGTTCGCTTGGACTCAGTGCAATATTGGGTAGTGCGGTGCCCGAAGTAATTACGTGCAATATTGGCAAGTGCAGTGTTTGGTGCGATAAAGGGCCATATTGACGTAGAACAGTGCTCAGTGCGTTAAGTGCTAACGTGTAAGCGGTGTGTTAAGTGCTCGTTAAGTGTTCCATCTGTGACAATGGCAGACAAGGCTACCATCGATGATCTGGACGAGGTTCAGGCTTTCCTGAACAGAGAGGACTGTCTTGCCAGATTAAAATATCTGAGCAAACCGGAACTTGTACTAGTGAGCGCCTACCTGGAGATCAAGATCCGTGCCAGTGATTCCCGTGTGGAGATTTTGTCCAAGGTTCACCGGCACCTGAAGGCAGAAGAGAAACAGGAAGGCGAGACTCCTAGTACAAGGGAAGGTGAGGAGATAGCTTCCACGGAAAAGGAAGATAAGGGCAGCGACGTTGACAGTGATGCAGGTGAGCTTAATATCAGCTTCCTAACTGTCAAGATGCGTGCCTTAGAAATAAATCGTGAAATAGAATGGAAGAAATTAGAGATGGAACGAGACTTAAAAGAAAAGGAATTGGCGATGAGGCGTTTAGAATTAGAAAGAGAAGAGAGAAGAGAAGAACGAGAAAGAGAACGAGAAGAACGAGAAAGAGAACGAGAAAGAGAAGAGAGACGAGAGAGAGAAGAACGAGAAAGAGAAGAGAGACGAGAGAGAGAAGAACGAGAAAGAGAAGAAAAAGAAAGACAGAGACAACATGAACTAGAAGTATTACGACTAGGCGCTGGACAGAGACAAACTGGAGTAAGCGGTTTCGATCCGGTAAGGAATATCAAAATGGTCCCCAAATTCAACGAGAGAGAAGTTTCAAAGTTCTTCGCAGCCTTCGAGAAAGTCGCTGCCTCTTTGGAGTGGCCAAGGGAGAATTGGGCCATCATGATACAGTCAGTCTTGACTGGGAAGGCCCAAATCGCCTACTCTACGTTATCCCTTGACGACTCCGGCGATTACGATATGGTGAAGAAAGTGGTGCTCATGGCGTACCAATTGGTACCTGAGGCATATAGGCAAAAGTTCAGAAACCTGAAGAAGACCTCAGAGCACACTTTCACCGAATTCGCCACCATCAAGGAGCGACTTTTTCAAGAATGGTGTGCCTCTCGGAAGGTGGAGACCAGGGAAGACCTCGAACAGCTGATTCTGCTCGAAGACTTCAAGGATTGTTTGTCTGGAGACCTCAAGACATACTTAGAAGAGCAGCAGGTGGAGACCTTGAGTGCAGCAGCCACCATGGCTGAAGAGTATATCCTGACTCATAGGCCGTCTGCTAAGTACGTCCCGAGGAATTACCAGCGCCGGTTTGACAGACCTCACGACGAAGAAGAAGAAAGACCCATCCCACGAAGCGCTAAGAAGACGCCCCCAAGTAGCCCTCGAAGAACAAGTCCTAGTAGTCCGAAACACCGTAGTCCGAGGAGGAACATGGTGTGCTGGACTTGTGGGCAGAAGGGACACATAGCTGCTAGGTGCCGAGGCAGAAGAGGTGGCAGCGCACGAAGGGAGGTGATGATGATGAGCTGTGTTACATCACCAGTAGGAAACCAGTCTACGACGACGCAGGAAGGACCAAATTTGTTGGCCCCTCACACTTCAACCGGGTATGTAACGAGTGATCATACTGGTAGATCAATTGTAGTGCTCAGAGATAGTGGAGCAGCCCAGTCCCTGATCGTGAAGAGCTCGTTACCCAAGGGAGTAAGTGTGGATGGGAGACCAGAGGTGATCCTGGTTGGGTTTCCTAGGACGCAGTACATCGCCCCCTTAGTGCCAGTACATCTTGATTCGCCTTATTTCAGCGGCACATGTGAGTTGGCAGTAGTCGATACCCTCCCTGTGGCTGGGATTGACGTGGTACTAGCCAACGACTTGGTGACCGATTGGAGCACCAATCTTCCCAAGGTTGCGGACGAGTCTACCGGAACAGCACGGTCTGAGGTAACAGGCAATGGTAATGTCCTGGTAAAGACAGACCCGGATTTGAACATGTCTAATTTGTCCTTTCACCCGCAGATCGACGATATTTTAGCAGTGTCTCCTGATTCTCTCGACGAGGAACATGAGGTTACGATGGCAGAAGTACCTGAGCTAGAAAAGAGGCCTTGTGTGCAGACACCCACGGATACCAACGAGTCTGGAGCGAAGGCTGAGGTGTGCTTGCGGTATGGCAAGTTACAGCGTGTAGTGGACCCGCCAGAGATTCCCCAGACGTCAGAGGTATGTGAGGTATGTTGTAAAGGTCTAGTGCCCTCTTTGGTCCAAGCCAGGCTAGTGGATGGTGCCGGCTATGGACATGACAAGCTCAGGAAACTTATCCCTCGACTTACCAGATGTTTCCTATCGGTATTTTGTTTTGTTCTCCTATGTGCTCTGTGTTCTCAGTAAGGATCAGTGGACGACCCGAAGGATGATGGCTCCCGTGAACATCGAGAAGAGGTCCCAGGGATTGGAGATTTGTACTGCAGGTGTTGCAGTTGAAGAAGGGACCTGGGAGGTAATAGATGATACAGGAGGTACGACATGTGATAATATGAGTGACTGTTTCCGACAGGTTGACACCCCTCGCGTGATAGCTGAGCCTCAAAGCAGCGTTATGCGGAACGTTGGTCGACCTGACGGTGGCAGAGTGAATGCCATCTGCAACGTACAAGCAGCCCTGTTGGGACTAGGTTTAAGCCTAGTAGTAGAGTATGCTGTAAGTATTGACTTACCCACTGTCGCTATCACTCTGAATTATCAGACCCCTGTATTCCAGGTTCCTGTCTCCCTGAAGGACCATCGGACTGGCACCAGAAATGCCGTCTGTGGTCAGCCATCATCGGTGCTACGACATAGGGAAGTGTCGAGTCACCCCAGATCGTGTCGAAACCAATCCGTACTCGAGAGAGGTGAGATGAAGCCCCTGCTTGACATCGCAGTGGAGACGTGGAAGACGTGGAAGGTTACGCCAGGCAGGACATCGCCTTCAATCTTCAAGTTCCCGTTGTGCCGGAATTGCCCAGTAGGACAGTTCTGTGGACAAGACAGCCTCATCTCTCCAGTTCATAGTATAAGTAAGTCCATTTGGAGTTGTGTCGCCCTGCTAATTTGGTTTGTGTTTTTTATAGAACCCCAAACCAAATTCTTTTTGGTGGGGAGGTGTTACGAACCCGGATCCAACGTCCGAGCCTGGAGCAGTGACAAACACGCCATCTGTGGGTCAGCTCCCGAAACCCCCGCCAAACGAACGACGACACCTAGTGAGGACAGCGTGTACTGCCTCGAGGACCAGTTTCCAGTCTGGTTCAGCGCTCAACACCGCCGCTCCTGACCTCTGGTGAGGTGGTGCTCCGACGACAGCGCCATCTAGGGAGTGGATATGTCGGGCGTTTGTATCTGAGCCTGTGAGTGTGGTGTATTAGTGTCCCGGTTATTAATGACGTGTCTGCTTACAGAGCCAACCTGGGACCACTGTGTTGAAGGTGTAGTCAGTCTACCCGAGGCAGCCAGTCTCCATACAGTGAAGTTTGCTGCAGCTGTCGTGACGTCGTCCCCCCGGAAGAACACTGTGGTGTGTTAAGCCTGCCAGTGGAGTGGCAGTGGAAGGATTTACCCGGGACCGACGGTTGGAGACGATAATCCACTGGGGTATTGAGGACAGGAGGGTGATTGGTGATATCACACGAGACTCCTGTCTAGGGCGTACCCCTTATATCGCTCGTGGAGTGGCCGTACCAGCCTTGGTGGCTCAGTACCTGCCAGCAGACCTGCTGGACGTGTGGTTGACGGCCTCCACGACGGTGCCCCCAGTGGACCTGTGTTGTGGCTGACCTGTGGCCAGGGTAGACTCGGCGTTCTCCGAGGACACGTCTTGGGGCCACGAAGAAAGCACCGCGGACTCAGCACCTAGCTTCGAGGATCCATAGTCTCCAGCAGAAGACTACAGTGTTGATCCCCTTTGTAAAGTGTTAATACCCCTCCCCCTTGTGTACGTTTTACTTTTATATATATTTATGGTGATGGTGTTAATTATAATATTAAGTTTCTTAACTTTCTTTCCATACTCCCTTTAAGTTACTTGCGTCACGGATCGCATCCCTTGAAAGCCTCTACTGGCTTGGGGTCGGATACATATATCTTCCTCTAACAACATCAGAGTAAGAACCCCGTTGCGTCCCGAGAGGGCCGTAACAGAGACGAATTGTATTTGCAATTATTGATTCAAGTAACTTTCCCACAATAGACGTTAGGCTAATTGACCGATAGTTTGACGCAAGTGATCTATCTCCTTTCTTAAAAATTGGTACCACATTTGCTGCCTTCCATGACTCTGGCACTCTGCCTGACTCTATTGATTTATTAAATATGGTAGACAGTGGCTCGGAAAGCTCCTCTTTCAATTCTTTAAGCACCCTGGCAAACACTTCATCCGGCCCTGGGGATTTGTTTGGTTTTAGTTTTTCTAATTGTTTAAGAACATCCTCCCTGGTAACTGCTAAACTAGTCAACCTGTCCTCATCCCCACCCACATAGACTTCTTCGGCTGAAGGCATATTGTTAAGTTCTTCTTTAGTAAATACAGATATAAAATATTTGTTAAAAATACTACTCATCTTGTCATTATCCGTTATTTTTTTTTTTTTGACCTGTCTCAGATTTTAATGGACCTATCCTTTCCCTAGTCTTAGTTCGATATAACTGAAAAAACCCTTTAGGATTTGACTTTGCTTGCTCTGCTATGCGAACTTCATAGTTTCATTTTGCTTTCCTAATCTCTTTTTTAGCATTTCTAACCAGTTGTATGAATTCCTGTTCTAAACTGACTTCCCCATTCTTAATCCTTTTGTACCAAGCTCTCTTTTTACCTATAAGGTTCTTTAAATTATTTGTTATCCACTTTGGGTCATTAGTTTTCGATCTATTCAATTTGTATGGCATACTACGTTCCTGTGCTTTGTTTAGAATATTCTTAAATAAGTTATATATTAAATCCACATCGAAATCCCCTTTTACGTCACCTATCGCTGGGTTCATGTCTCGCTCCAAGACCGGCCCACACCCCATACCCAAGACTTTCCAATCTATTTGACCCAAAAAAATTCTTAGGCTATTAAAATCAGCTTTTCGAAAATCTGGCACTTTAACAGAATTTTCTCCTTCAGGTCTATTCCATTCTATGCTAAATTTATATATATTATAATATATATAAATGATTTAGATTCAGGTTTGAGTTGCAATATTTGCAAATTTGCCGATGATACAAAAATCGGTAGGGAAATTAACATGGAAATTAACACACTCACTATCACTTCAAGTTGATCTAAATAGGGTTTTGAAATGGTATAAAGATTGGCAGATGCAGTTTAAAACTGATATATGTAAAGTTCTGAGGGTAGGTAATGATAATGACCAGACCGCACACTAGAATGTGAAGGGACAACGACGTTTCGGTCCGTCCTGGACCATTCTCAAGTCGATTGTGATGAGGAAGTAGAGACAGGCAATAAATAGGCACAAGAGATGAGGAGCAAAGTAAGGTGTAGTAGAGTGGCTAGTAGTAGGAACTGCAGAGGGCCTATTGGCCCATACGAGGCAGTTCCTATTATAACCACCGAAAGAGAAGGAGAAAATAATGAGAAGAGGAAAACGAGGGAACGTAGGAGAAGACAATGAACAGAAAAAAGAGAAAAGAGAAAGAAAGGAAAGAGAAAGAAAGGTAAATGGAAAGGGTAAGCTTATGTAAGGTCACGTTTGTTAGAAAGATTAGAGCATTTGAGTATATACTGTGAAAGGGAAGAGTCCACAGCAACAAAGCCAAGACTCAAGTTCATGTTGGATACATTGTGTATTAGAGCCGATTCAACAAGACGGCGTCTGTGTAGAGTAGAGGCAGGAAAGATTATTTTGGAGGAACACCAATCAATGTGATGATAAGAATCCCTCACATGGCAGAAGAGAGCATTGTTAGTGTCTGCAGACTTAAAATTTCTCTTGTGTTCTTTAAGTCTGTCATTCAGTGTACGGCCAGTTTCGCCAAAGTATTGGAGAGGACAAGACTAACAGACACTAGAGTAGACACTAGCAGCATTAGAAGCAGGAGGAGCAGTGTGAACTAGATTGCTACGAAGTGTGTTTGTTTGACGAAAGGTGAGCCTAATGTCAAGAGGACGAAAGGTATTGGTAAAAGTTTTGAGTTCAGATATGAAGGGAAGTCATAGTACAATGCTACTAGTGTTGGAAGCAGGTTTAGGATGAAAGAAATTTCGTTTAGCTTGAGAGCACAGATGATGAAATGCAAAGGGTAACCAAGGCGAGAGAATGATTTGTAGATAAGGGCAATTTGGTAATGATGATAGTTACAAGATACGAGCTAGATGGTGTTGAAATGGGAAAGTCGGATTGCGAAAGGGATCTGGAAGTTATGACTAGTAAGAATTTAAAACCAAATGATCAATGCATGAATGTTCGTAATAAGGCAAATAGGACACTGGGATTTATTATTCGAAGCGTTAGTAACAAGAGACCTGGTGTTATTTTCCAACTTTATCCTGCTATGGTTAGACCCCATTTAGAATTTGCAGTTCAGTTTTGGTCGCCGTACTATAGAATGGATATAAATTCACTTGAACGTGTCCAGTATAGGATGACAAAGCTAATTCCCTAAATTAGAAACCTGTCATATGAAGAGAGATTAACAAAGCTTAATGTTGCTGTAATATTATTATAGCAACAACGGAAGGTGTAGTGAAGGAACTTATGAATCTCGTTAAAGCTCTGAGGACAGAATTGGATTCCATACGAGAGGAAGTACGAAAGCTGAAACATCAGGAAGAAACAAAGGAGGCGACAGGTATTAAAAAGACCTTGTCTTGGCAAGTTGTAAAGGACAGGGGGCTTAAGAAGACTTTGACAAAGCCGCCTAATGATATCCTAAGGACGTCTAACGCATTTGCTGTGTTGGAGGACGAGTGCTGTGGTGAGCCTGCAGTTCAACGAGGAGGCAAAGGCAAAGAAACGAGGAGCAACGACGCGCAGGTCGCTCAAAGTGCTCAAAAGGTAAAAGGAGGAACCAAGGGAAATTTTGTTGCGGGAGATCACCAGGTGAGGTATTTAGACAGAACGTTTTGTGCCAGAGATAGGGAGAAAAGGTTAAGAGTTTGCTAACCGGGAGCTGGAATTGGAGATATTGTTGGCAACATGAATGATAGTATGGCTGCTTATAAAAATAAACCAATTATTGGTAATAGTGCAGGTGGAAATGATGTTAGGCGAGTTAGGAGAGAGGAACTAATACTGAGATTTAAGACAGTCATAGAACTAGTTAGAAGCAAGGGAGGAATCCCGATCATATGTGGCATTCTTCAAAGAAAGGAAGTTGGAAATGAATGGTCGTCGAGGGCACTTGGGGTCCCTCAATTTTTTCAAGCGTGGGTTGGACATGTATATGAGTGGGACTGAGTGGTTATAAATAAGGTCTGAATCGTACGGGCGAATAGGCCTTCAGCAGTTACCTTTGTTCTTATGTTCATATCTGGGAGTTTTGATTAGTAAAAATATCCGGCTGGAAAGATATTGAAAATGAAATGCAAAATCTTAAATAGACAACTGGGAACACTTCTATGGAAGAAACGAAATGTATGCTCGGGATGGGGTGCATCTATCAAGGGCTGGGGTGGTTGTTGTTGTTGTTGTTGCGATCTCGTTGGAACCAGTGGTTGGAGGCGTTTGTTTGGGTTTGGGTTTAAACTGTTAGTAGATAGTGGTATGGGAATTGAAATGGAGGAAAGAGGTAATAAAAGTAAGTGTTTGTGGGAGAAACAAATTGGCAAAATGATTAGGGAAAGAGAAGGACCTCAAAATAACAATACACTTAGGGTATATTACACTAACAGTAGATGATTAAGAAATAAAATAAATGATTTAAATGCTCTTGTCTGCACAGAAAAAATATATATTATTACACTAATCGAAACGTGAATGATTGTAGAAAATAGAGAACTATTAGCTGAATATCAAATAAATGGATTTAAACTAGTACACACAGATAGATATATTAGACGAGGAGGGGGAGTAGCTATATATGTTAGGGACAATTTGAAATGTAATCTCAAAGATGGAATTAAAACTGAGCAACAAACAGAAACTATTTGGATAGAATTAAACGAAAAAGCAAATAATCTTATAATAGGAGTTATATACAGGCCACCAAACGTAGACAGGATGGAAGCAACTTCACCACATAACTCCAGCAACATCTTCACTACATAATCGCTGAATCATCTTAACCACAACCTATATCATCTTCATTTAACCTACAGCATCATCTTCAATACAATACCCCAGCAGCATCTTAACTACATAACCCCAGCAGCATCTTCACCACATAACCACAACATCATCTTCATTTCATAACCCCGGCAGCATTTTTACTACATAACCCCAGCAGCATCTTCACTACATAATCCCAGCAGCATCTTCACTACATAACCCTAGCAGCATCTTTACTACATAACCCCCAACAGCATCTTCACTACATAACCCTAGCAGCATCTTCACCACATAACTACAACAGCATCTTTACTACATAAACCCAGCAACTTCTTCACTACATAACTCCAGCAGCATCTTTACTAAATAACCCTAATAGCATCTTCACTACTTAACCCCAACAGCATCTTCACCCCATAACCCAAGCAGCTTCTTCACCACATAACTCAAGAAGCACCTTCACTTCATAACCCCAGCAGCATTTTCACTACATAACCCAAATAGCATCTTCCCTACATAACCCCAGCAGCATCTTCATCTCACAACCCCTGCAGCATCTTTACCACATAACTCCAGCAGCATCTTCCCCACATAACCCCCTGCAGCATAAAAATCACATAACCCTCAGCAGCATCTTCACCACATAACCCCCATCAGCATCTTCACCACATAACCCCCAGCAGCATCTTCACCACATAACCCCATCTCCTTCTTCACCACATACCCCCAGCAGCATCTTCACTACATAACCCGAACAGCATTTTCACCACATAACCCCAACAGCATCTTCACTACATACCCCAAACAGCATCTTCACCAAATAACCCCAGCAGCATCTTCACTACATAACCCCAGCAGAATCTTCGCTACAAAACTCTAACAGCATCTTCACCAGATAACCACCAGCAGCATCTTTACCACATAGCCCCAGCACCATCTTCACCACACAACCCCCGGCAGCATCTTCACCACATAACTCCAATAGCATCTTCACTACATAACCCCGGCAGCATCTTCACCACATAACTCCAGGAGCATCTTCATCTCACAACCCCAGCAGCATCTTTACCATATAACTGCATCAGCATCTTCCCCACATAACCCCCCTGCAACATTTTAACACACAGCAGCATCTTTACCACATAACCCCCAGCAGCATCTTCACCACATAACCCCAGCAGAATCTTCACTACATAACCCCAACAGCATCTTCACTACATTACCTCAGCAGCGTCTTTCTTACTTTACCCAACAGCCTTTTCACTACATAACCCAAGCAGCATCTTCACTACATAACCCCAGCAGCATCTTCACTACATAACCCCAGTAGCATCTTCGTTACAAAACTCTAACAGCATCTTCACCACATAACCCCCAGCAGCATCTTCACCACATAACCCCAGCAGCATCTTCACCACATAACCCCAGCAGAATCTTCACTACATAACTCCAACAGCATCTTCACTACATTACCCCAGCAGCGTCTTTCTTACTTTACCCAACAGCCTTTTCACTACATAACCCAAGCAGCATCTTCACTACATAACCCCAACAGCCTTTTCACTACATAACCCAAGCAGCATCTTCACTACATTACTCCAGCATCATCTTCATTGCATAACCCCAGCAACATCTTCACCACATAACCCCAGTAGCATCTTCACCACATAACCCCAGCAGCATCATCATCTCATGTCCCCAGAAGCATCTTCACCACATAACTCCAGCAGCATCTTCACCACTTAACCCTGGCATCATCTTCACTACATAACACCATTAGCAACTTCTTAACATAACCCCAGCAGCATCTTCACTACATAACCCCAACAGCATCTTCACCATATAACTCCAGCAGCATCTTCACCACGTAACACCAGCAGCATCTTTACTACATAACCCCAACAGCATTTTCTCTACATAACTCCAGCAGCATCTTCACCACGTAACCCCAGCAACATCTTCAATCATTACCACAGCAGAATCTTCACCACATTTCCCCAGCAACATCTTCACTCATTTCCCCAGCAGCATCTTCACCATATATTCCAGCAACATCTTCAATCATTACCACAGCAGAATCTTCACCACATTTCCCCAGCAACATCTTCACTCATTACCTCAGCAGCATCTTCACCACCTAACCCCAGCAGTATCTTTATCAGACAGCCCCAACGGCATCTTCATCACATAACCTGAGCAGCATCTTCGTCACATAACCCCATCAACATTTTCACAACATAACCCCAGCATTATCTTTATCTTATAACCCAACAGCATCTTCACCACATAACCCCAACAGCATCTTCACTACACAACTCCAGCAGCGTCTTCACTATATAACCCCAGCAGCATCTTTACTACAAAACCCCAACAGCATCTTCATTACATAACCCCAACAGTATTTTCACAACATAATCCCAGCACCATCTTCATCACATAACCCAACAGCATCTTCACCACATAACCCCAGCGGCATCTTCACGGCATAACCCAAGCAGCATCTTCACTACATAACCCCAGCAGCATCTTCACTACATAACCCAGCAACATCTTCACTACATAACCGCTGAATCATCTTAACCACACAATCCTCAGCAGCGTCTTCACTACATAACTCAATGAACATCTTCACCACAACCTATATCATCTTCATTTAACCTACAGCAGCATCTTCACTACAATACCCCAGCAGCATCTTCACCACATAACCACAACATCATCTTCACTACAATACCCCAGCAGCATCTTCACTACATAACCCTAGCAGCATCTTTACTACATAACCCCAACAGCATCTCCACTACATAACTCTAGCAGCATCTTCACCACATAACTTCAGCAGCATCTGTACTACATAACCCCAGCAACTTCTTCACTACATAACTCCAGCAGCATCTTTACTAAATAACCCTAACAGCATCTTCACTACTTAACCCCAACCGTATCTTCACCACATAACCCAAGCAGCTTCTTCACCACATAACTCAAGAAGCACCTTCACTTCATAACCCCAGCAGCATTTTCACTACATAACCCCAATAGCATCTTCACTACATAACCCCAGCAGCATCTTCATCTCACAACACCTGCAGCATCTTTACCACATAACTCCAGCAGCATCTTCCCCACATAACCCCCTGCAGCATTTTCATCACGTAACCCCCAGCAGCATCTTCACCACATAACCCCCAGCAGCATCTTCACCACATAACCCCCAGCAGCATCTACACCACATAACCCCATCAGCTTCTTCACCACATAGCCCCAGCAGCATCTTCACTACATAACCCGAACAGCATTTTCACTACATAACCCCAACAGCATCTTCACCAAATAACCCCAGCAGCATCTTCACTACATAACCACAGCAGCATCTTCACTACATAACCCCAGCAGCATCTTCGCTACAAAACTCTAACAGCATCTTCACCAGATAACCACCGGCAGCATCTTTACCACATAGCCCAGCAGCATCTTCACCACACAACCCCCGGCAGCATCTTCACCACATAACTCTAATAGCATCTTCACTACATTACCCCAGCAGCTTCTTCCTTACTTTACCCAATAGCCTTTTCTCTACATAACCCAAGCAGCATCTTCACAACATTACCCCATCAGTATTTTCACCACATAACTCCAGCAGCATCTTCTCTACATAACCCCAGCAGCATCTTCACTACATAACCCCTACAGCATCATCACTACATAACCCCAGCAGCATCGTCACTGCATAACCCCAGCAGCATCTTCACTACATAAGAGCAGCAGCATCATCACCACATAACCCCAGCAGCATCTTCACCACATAACCCAAGCAGCATCTTCATCACATATCCCCTACAGCATCATCACTACATATCCCCAGCAGCATCGTCACTGCATAACCCCAGCAGCATCTTCACTACATAACCCCAGCCGCATCTTCACCACATATCCCCAGCAACATCTTCACTCATTACCCCAGCAGCATCTTCACAGCATAACTCCAATAGCATCTTCACTACATAACCCCAGCAGCATCTTCACTACATAACCCCCAGCAGCATCTTCACTACATAACCCCAGCAGCATCTTTACCACATAGCCCCATTTGGATCTTCATCTCACAACACCTGAAGCATCTTTACCACATAACTGCAGCAGCATCTTCCCCACATAACTCCCAGCAGCCTCTTCACCACATAACCCCAGCAGCATCTTCACCACATAACCCCAGCAGCGTTTTCACTACATAACCCGAACAGCATCTTCACCACATAACCCCAGCAGCATCATCATCTCATGTCCCCAGAAGCATCTTCACCACATAACTCCAGCAGCATCTTCACCACTTAACCCTGGCATCATCTTCACTACATAACACCATTAGCAACTTCTTAACATAACCCCAGCAGCATCTTCACTACATAACCCCAACAGCATCTTCACCATATAACTCCAGCAGCATCTTAACCACGTAACACCAGCAGCATCTTTACTACATAACCCCAACAGCATTTTCTCTACATAACTCCAGCAGCATCTTCACCACGTAACCCCTGTCGGAAAATCCGACACCATTTAATAATAATATCATACAGACAGATAAGAGCTGTGTTGTATAAACAAGTTACCCATAGAAAACGTAACTTGTAGTGGAATTACCATCTAAAGAAAACGGGATATCATCACCACATACTATTATAATTCACCAGCTATTCTGCTGGGAATTGTTCTTAAATACATTAGTCTTTGGACTTTACCATCATAAAAACATCTTATATAAATTAACTTAATTATCAATATTAAAGTAGAGTAAATGTGACCCTTCTATCACTTTCTGAAATCTGGACAAAGTAGACCAGGCGTCAGAGTGGAGGAAGGAGGGCAGCCATTATTGTTTTTATACGAGACCAGAGGCTCACACGGGAGCAAATTCGGCTCCTGTTAATTTTACTTGGACGTAGTGTTATGGATACCAAAGGTGTACCATCTGTCAACACGCTGTCAACAAATCAAGTTAAGTGTTCTTTCCGAAACCCATTATCTATCATTAGTGGCCATTAATGTCATTATATAGGGTGACCCGGTTAGAACGCGAAATCGCCTCATACTAAAGGTAATTAAGCCAGGTCTTCATGTTCCATGTACTGTTTTCTCTGATATACTTGTCATATATAGGTATCTGGCTTCACAGCTAGCGCACTTTTGACAGGTCAAGACGAGGATGCAAGATTTGTGCACCAGTTACTGGGTGATATGGAAGCTACCTCAAAGAGGATAATTTGGTGTCTACACCCTAGTTATACCTGGTGGACTAACCTGCTGTACTATAAGATAAGGAACCTCTTCAATGTATGTAGTTAATTTTGAAGTTTGATTGGCTGCATATATATTAATTTAATAACCCCCCCTAATGTGTAGAGGATCGATTTGTGAGATTGAGATTATTGCAGAAATACAGTCCACTTATCATTATACGAATTGCTATCGAAGTATATAAATTAACGTAAATATAAATTCATATAAATTAAATAAATATAAATCTCACAGGTCGGTTCCCACAACCCCAGCAACATCTTCAATCATTACCACAGCAGAATCTTCACCACATTTCCCCAGCAACATCTTCACTCATTTCCCCAGCAGCATCTTCACCATATATTCCAGCAACATCTTCAATCATTACCACAGCAGAATCTTCACCACATTTCCCCAGCAACATCTTCACTCATTACCTCAGCAGCATCTTCACCACCTAACCCCAGCAGTATCTTTATCAGACAGCCCCAACGGCATCTTCATCACATAACCTGAGCAGCATCTTCGTCACATAACCCCATCAACATTTTCACAACATAACCCCAGCATTATCTTTATCTTATAACCCAACAGCATCTTCACCACATAACCCCAACAGCATCTTCACTACACAACTCCAGCAGCGTCTTCACTATATAACCCCAGCAGCATCTTTACTACAAAACCCCAACAGCATCTTCATTACATAACCCCAACAGTATTTTCACAACATAATCCCAGCACCATCTTCATCACATAACCCAACAGCATCTTCACCACATAACCCCAGCGGCATCTTCACGGCATAACCCAAGCAGCATCTTCACTACATAACCCCAGCAGCATCTTCACTACATAACCCAGCAACATCTTCACTACATAACCGCTGAATCATCTTAACCACACAATCCTCAGCAGCGTCTTCACTACATAACTCAATGAACATCTTCACCACAACCTATATCATCTTCATTTAACCTACAGCAGCATCTTCACTACAATACCCCAGCAGCATCTTCACCACATAACCACAACATCATCTTCACTACAATACCCCAGCAGCATCTTCACTACATAACCCTAGCAGCATCTTTACTACATAACCCTAACAGCATCTCCACTACATAACTCTAGCAGCATCTTCACCACATAACTTCAGCAGCATCTGTACTACATAACCCCAGCAACTTCTTCACTACATAACTCCAGCAGCATCTTTACTAAATAACCCTAACAGCATCTTCACTACTTAACCCCAACCGTATCTTCACCACATAACCCAAGCAGCTTCTTCACCACATAACTCAAGAAGCACCTTCACTTCATAACCCCAGCAGCATTTTCACTACATAACCCCAATAGCATCTTCACTACATAACCCCAGCAGCATCTTCATCTCACAACACCTGCAGCATCTTTACCACATAACTCCAGCAGCATCTTCCCCACATAACCCCCTGCAGCATTTTCATCACGTAACCCCCAGCAGCATCTTCACCACATAACCCCCAGCAGCATCTTCACCACATAACCCCCAGCAGCATCTACACCACATAACCCCATCAGCTTCTTCACCACATAGCCCCAGCAGCATCTTCACTACATAACCCGAACAGCATTTTCACTACATAACCCCAACAGCATCTTCACCAAATAACCCCAGCAGCATCTTCACTACATAACCACAGCAGCATCTTCACTACATAACCCCAGCAGCATCTTCGCTACAAAACTCTAACAGCATCTTCACCAGATAACCACCGGCAGCATCTTTACCACATAGCCCAGCAGCATCTTCACCACACAACCCCCGGCAGCATCTTCACCACATAACTCTAATAGCATCTTCACTACATTACCCCAGCAGCTTCTTCCTTACTTTACCCAATAGCCTTTTCTCTACATAACCCAAGCAGCATCTTCACAACATTACCCCATCAGTATTTTCACCACATAACTCCAGCAGCATCTTCTCTACATAACCCCAGCAGCATCTTCACTACATAACCCCTACAGCATCATCACTACATAACCCCAGCAGCATCGTCACTGCATAACCCCAGCAGCATATTCACTACATAAGAGCAGCAGCATCATCACCACATAACCCCAGCAGCATCTTCACCACATAACCCAAGCAGCATCTTCATCACATATCCCCTACAGCATCATCACTACATATCCCCAGCAGCATCGTCACTGCATAACCCCAGCAGCATCTTCACTACATAACCCCAGCCGCATCTTCACCACATATCCCCAGCAACATCTTCACTCATACCCCAGCAGCATCTTCACAGCATAACTCCAATAGCATCTTCACTACATAACCCCAGCAGCATCTTCACTACATAACCCCCAGCAGCATCTTCACTACATAACCCCAGCAGCATCTTTACCACATAGCCCCATTTGGATCTTCATCTCACAACACCTGAAGCATCTTTACCACATAACTGCAGCAGCATCTTCCCCACATAACTCCCAGCAGCCTCTTCACCACATAACCCCAGCAGCATCTTCACCACATAACCCCAGCAGCGTTTTCACTACATAACCCGAACAGCATCTTCACCACATAACCCCAGCAGCATCATCATCTCATGTCCCCAGAAGCATCTTCACCACATAACTCCAGCAGCATCTTCACCACTTAACCCTGGCATCATCTTCACTACATAACACCATTAGCAACTTCTTAACATAACCCCAGCAGCATCTTCACTACATAACCCCAACAGCATCTTCACCATATAACTCCAGCAGCATCTTCACCACGTAACACCAGCAGCATCTTTACTACATAACCCCAACAGCATTTTCTCTACATAACTCCAGCAGCATCTTCACCACGTAACCCCAGCAACATCTTCAATCATTACCACAGCAGAATCTTCACCACATTTCCCCAGCAACATCTTCACTCATTTCCCCAGCAGCATCTTCACCATATATTCCAGCAACATCTTCAATCATTACCACAGCAGAATCTTCACCACATTTCCCCAGCAACATCTTCACTCATTACCTCAGCAGCATCTTCACCACCTAACCCCAGCAGTATCTTTATCAGACAGCCCCAACGGCATCTTCATCACATAACCTGAGCAGCATCTTCGTCACATAACCCCATCAACATTTTCACAACATAACCCCAGCATTATCTTTATCTTATAACCCAACAGCATCTTCACCACATAACCCCAACAGCATCTTCACTACACAACTCCAGCAGCGTCTTCACTATATAACCCCAGCAGCATCTTTACTACAAAACCCCAACAGCATCTTCATTACATAACCCCAACAGTATTTTCACAACATAATCCCAGCACCATCTTCATCACATAACCCAACAGCATCTTCACCACATAACCCCAGCGGCATCTTCACGGCATAACCCAAGCAGCATCTTCACTACATAACCCCAGCAGCATCTTCACTACATAACCCAGCAACATCTTCACTACATAACCGCTGAATCATCTTAACCACACAATCCTCAGCAGCGTCTTCACTACATAACTCAATGAACATCTTCACCACAACCTATATCATCTTCATTTAACCTACAGCAGCATCTTCACTACAATACCCCAGCAGCATCTTCACCACATAACCACAACATCATCTTCACTACAATACCCCAGCAGCATCTTCACTACATAACCCTAGCAGCATCTTTACTACATAACCCCAACAGCATCTCCACTACATAACTCTAGCAGCATCTTCACCACATAACTTCAGCAGCATCTGTACTACATAACCCCAGCAACTTCTTCACTACATAACTCCAGCAGCATCTTTACTAAATAACCCTAACAGCATCTTCACTACTTAACCCCAACCGTATCTTCACCACATAACCCAAGCAGCTTCTTCACCACATAACTCAAGAAGCACCTTCACTTCATAACCCCAGCAGCATTTTCACTACATAACCCCAATAGCATCTTCACTACATAACCCCAGCAGCATCTTCATCTCACAACACCTGCAGCATCTTTACCACATAACTCCAGCAGCATCTTCCCCACATAACCCCCTGCAGCATTTTCATCACGTAACCCCCAGCAGCATCTTCACCACATAACCCCCAGCAGCATCTTCACCACATAACCCCAGCAGCATCTACACCACATAACCCCATCAGCTTCTTCACCACATAGCCCCAGCAGCATCTTCACTACATAACCCGAAGAGCATTTTCACTACATAACCCCAACAGCATCTTCACCAAATAACCCCAGCAGCTTCTTCACTACATAACCCCAGCAGCATCTTCACTACATAACCCCAGCAGCATCTTCGCTACAAAACTCTAACAGCATCTTCACCAGATAACCACCGGCAGCATCTTTACCACATAGCCCAGCAGCATCTTCACCACACAACCCCCGGCAGCATCTTCACCACATAACTCTAATAGCATCTTCACTACATTACCCCAGCAGCGTCTTCCTTACTTTACCCAACAGCCTTTTCACTACATAACTCAAGCAGCATCTTCACTACATAACCCCATCAGTATTTTCACCACATAACTCCAGCAGCATCTTCTCTACATAACCCCAGCAGCATCTTCACTACATAAGAGCAGCAGCATCATCACTACATAACCCCAGCAGCATCGTCACTGCATAACCCCAGCAGCATCTTCACTACATAAGAGCAGCAGCATCATCACCACATAACCCCAGCAGCATCTTCACCACATAACCCAAGCAGCATCTTCATCACATATCCCCTACAGCATCATCACTACATATCCCCAGCAGCATCGTCACTGCATAACCCCAGCAGCATCTTCACTACATAACCCCAGCCGCATCTTCACCACATATCCCCAGCAACATCTTCACTCATTACCCCAGCAGCATCTTCACAGCATAACTCCAATAGCATCTTCACTACATAACCCCAGCAGCATCTTCACTACATAACCCCCAGCAGCATCTTCACTACATAACCCCAGCAGCATCTTTACCACATAGCCCCATTTGGATCTTCATCTCACAACACCTGAAGCATCTTTACCACATAACTGCAGCAGCATCTTCCCCACATAACTCCCAGCAGCCTCTTCACCACATAACCCCAGCAGCATCTTCACCACATAACCCCAGCAGCGTTTTCACTACATAACCCGAACAGCATCTTCACCACATAACCCCAGCAGCATCTTCATTACATAACTCCAGCATCATCTTCACAACATAAACCCAGTAGCATCTTCACCACATAACCCCAGTAGCATTATCACAACATAATCCCAGCATCATCTTCACTACATAACCCCATTAGCATGTTCTCAACATAAGCCCAGCAGAATCTTCACTACACAACCCCAACAGCATCTTCTCTACAAAACTCCAGCAGAATCTTCACCACGTAACCCCAGCAGCATCTTCACTACGTAACTCCAACAGCATCTTCTCTACATTACCCAAGCAACATCTTCACTCATTACCCCAGCAGAATCTTCACCACATATCCCCAGCAACATCTTCACTCATTACCCCAGCAGTATTTTCATCACATATTCCCACCAACATCTTCACTCATTACCCCAGCAGCATCTTCACCACATACCCTAGCAGTATCTTCATCACATAACCCCAACGGGATCTTCACCACATAACCCCAGCTGCATCTTCGTCACATAACCCCAACAGCATCTTCACCACATAACCCCAGCAGCATCTTCGCTACATAACCCGAACAGCATCTTCACCACACAACTCCAGCATCATCTTCATTGCATAACCCCGGCAACATCTTCACCACATAACCCCAGTAGCATCTTCACCATATAACCCCAGCAGCATCATCACCTCATAACCCCAGCAGCATCTTCACCACATAACTCCAGCAGCATCTTCCCCACGTAACCCCAGAATCATCTTCACTACATAACCCCATTAGCAACTTCTTAACATAACCCCAGCAGCATCTTCACTACATAACCCCAACAGCATCTTCACCATATAACTCCAGCAGCATCTTCACCACGTATCACCAGCAGCATCTTTACTACCTAACCCCAACAGCATTTTCTCTACATAACTCCAGCAGCCTCTTCACCACGTAACCCCAGCAACATCTTCAATCATTACCACAGCAGAATCTTCACCACATTTCCCCAGCAACATCTTCACTCATTTCCCCAGCAGCATCTTCACCATATATCCCAGTAACATCTTCAATCATTACCACAGCAGAATCTTCACCACATTTCCCCAGCAACATCTTCACTCATTACCTCAGCAGCATCTTCACCACCTAACCCCAGCAGTATCTTTATCAGACAGCCCCAACGGCATCTTCACCACATAACCTGAGCAGCATCTTCGTCACATAACCCCAACAACATATTCACAATATAACCCCAGCAGCATTTTTATCTTATAACCCAACAGCATCTTCACCACATAACCCCAACAGCATATTCACTACATAACTCCAGCAGCGTCTTCACTACATAACCCCAGCAGCATCTTTACTACAAAACCCGAACAGCATCTTCACCAAACAACCCCAGCAGCATCTTCACTACATAACCACAGCAGCATCTTCACTACATAACCCCAGCAGCATCTTCGCTACAAAACTCTAACAGCATCTTCACCAGATAACCAACGGCAGCATCTTTACCACATAGCCCATCAGCATCTTCACCACACAACCCCCGGCAGCATCTTCACCACATAACTCCAATAGCATCTTCACTACATAACCCCAGCAGCATCTTCACCACATAACCCCAGGAGCATCTTCATCTCACAACCCCAGCAGCATCTTTACCATATAACTGCATCAGCATCTTCCCCGCATAACCCCCTGCAGCATTTTAATCACATAACCCCCAGCAGCATCTTTACCAGATAACCCCCAGCAGCATCTTCACCACATAACCCCAGCAGAATCTTCACTACATAACCCCAACAACATCTTCACTACATTACCCCAACAGCGTCTTCCTTACTTTACCCAACAGCCTTTTCACTACATAACCCAAGCAGCATCTTCACTTCATAACCCCAGTAGCATCTTCACTACATAACCCCAGTAGCATCTTTGCTACAAAACTCTAACAGCATCATCACCAGATAACCCCAGTAGCATCTTCACTACATAACCCCAGTAGCATCTTCACTACAAAACTCCGGCAGCAGCATCTTCACCACATAACCCCAGCAGAATGTTCACTACATATCCCCAACAGCCTTTTCTCTACATAACCCAAGCAGCATCTTCACTACATTACCCCAGCAGCGTCTTCACTACTTTACCCAACAGTCTTTTCTCTACATAACCCAAGCAGCATCTTCACAACATTACCCCATCAGTATTTTTACCACATAACTCCAGCAGCATCTTTTCTACATAACTCCAGCAGCATCTTCACTACATAACCCCAGCAGCATCTTCAGTACATAACCCCTATAGCATCATCACTACATAACCCCAGCAGCATCGTCACTGCATAACCCCAGCAGCATCTTCACTACATAACCCCAGCAGCATCTTCACTACATAGGAGCAGCAGCATCTTCACTACATAACCTCAGCCGCATCTTCACCACATATCCCCAGCAACATCTTCACTCATTACCCCAGCAGCATCTTCACAACATAACCCCAATAGCATCTTCACTACATAACCCCAGCAGCATCTTCATCTCACAACCCCTGCAGCATCTTTACCACATAACTCCAGCAGCATCTTCCCCACATAACCCCCTGCAGCATTTTCATCACGTAACCCCCAGCAGCATCTTCACCACATAACCCCCAGCAGCATCTTCACCACATAACCCCCAGCAGCATCTTCACCACATAACCCCATCAGCTTCTTCACCACATAGCCCCAGCAGCATCTTCACTACATAACCCGAACAGCATTTTCACCACATAAACCCAACAGCATCTTCACTACATAACCCCAACAGCATCTTCACCAAATAACCCCAGCAGCATCTTCACTACATAACCCCAGCAGCATCTTCACTACATAACCCCAGCAGCATCTTCGCTACAAAACTCTAACAGCATCTTCACCAGATAACCACTGGCAGCATCTTTACCACATAGCCCAGCAGCATCTTCACCACACAACCCCCGGCAGCATCTTCACCACATAACTCTCATAGCATCTTCACTACATAACCCCAGCAGCATCTTCACCACATAACCCCAGGAGCATCTTCATCTCACAACCCCTGCAGCATCTTTACCATATATCTGCATCAGCATCTTCCCCACATAACCCCCTGCAGCATTTTAATCACATAACCCCCAGCAGCATCTTTACCACATAACCCCCAGCAGCATCTTCTTCACATAACCCCAGCAGAATCTTCACTACATAACCCCAACAGCATCTTCACTACATTACCCCAGCAGCATCTTCACTACATAACCCCAGTAGCATCTTAACTACAAAACTCTAACAGCATCTTCACCAGATAATCACCGGCAGCATCTTCACCACATAACCCCAGCAGAATGTTCACTACATAACCCCAACAAGATTTTCACTACATTTCCCCAGCAGCGTCTTCCTTACTTTACCCAACAGCCTTTTCACTACATAACCCCAGCATCATTTTCACTACATTTACCCAACAGCCTTTTCACTACATAACCCCATCAGTATTTTCACCACATAACTCCAGCAGCATCTTCTCAACATAACTCCAGCAGCATCTTCACTACATAACCCCTATAGCATCATCACTACATAACCCCAGTAGCATCGTCACTGCATAACCCCAGCAGCATCTTCACTACATAACCCCAGCAGCATCTTCACTACATAACCCCAGCAGCATCATCACCACATAACCCCAGCAGCATCTTCACCACATAACCCCAGCAGCATCTTCACCACATAACCCCTAGCAGCATCTTCACTACATAACCCCAGCAGCATCATCACTACATAACCCCAGCAGCATCTTCACTGCATAACCCCAGCAGCATCTTCACTACATAACCCCAGCAGCATCTTCACTACATAACCCCAGCCGCATCTTCACCACATATCCCCAGCAACATCTTCACCACATATCCCCAGCAGCATCTTCACAACATAACCCCAGCAGCATCTTCACTACATAACCCCAGCAGCATCTTCACTACATAACCCCTAGCAGCATCTTCACTACATAACCCCAGCAGCATCTTCACCACATAACCCCAGCAGCATCTTCACTACATAACACCATGAGCATCTTCACCACATAACTGGAGCAGCATCTTCCCCACATAACTCCCAGCAGCATCTTCACCACATAACCCCAGCAGCATCTTCACCACATAACCTAAGCAGCATCTTTATCACATAACCCCACAGCATCTTCACTACATAACCCCAGCAGCATCGTCACTGCATAACCCCAGCAGCATCTTCACTACATAACCCCAGCAGCATCTTCACTACATAAGAGCAGCAGCATCTTCACTACATAACCCCAGCATCTTCACCACATATCCCCAGCAGCATCTTCACTCATAACCCCAGCAGCATCTTCACAACATAACCCCAGCAGCATCTTCACTACATAACCCCAGCAGCATCTTCACTACATAACCCCCAGCAGCATCTTCACCACATAACCCCAGCAGCATCTTCACCACATAACCTCAGCAGCGTTTTCATTACATAATCCGAACAGCATCTTCACCACATAACCCCAGCAGTATCTTCATTACATAACTCCAGCAGCATCTTCACAACATAAACCCAGCAGCATCTTCACCACATAACCCCAGTAGCATTATCACAACATAATCCCAGCATCATCTTCACTACATAACCCCATTAGCATCTTCTCAACATAAGCCCAGCAGAATCTTCACTACATAACCCCAACAGCATCTTCACCTAATAACACCAGCAGCATCTTCACCACATAACCTCAGCAGCGTTTTCACTACATAACCCGAACAGCATCTTCACCACATAACTCCCAGCAGCATCTTCACCACATAACCCCAACAGCATCTTCTCTACAAAACTCCAGCAGCATCTTCACCACGTAACCCCAGCAGCATCTTCACTACGTAACTCCAGCAGCATCTTCTCTACATTACCCAAGCAACATCTTCACTCATTACCCCAGCAGAATCTTCACCTCATTTCCCCAGCAACATCTTCAATCATTACCCCAGCAGTATCTTCATCACATAACCCCAGCAGCATCTTCACTACATAACCCCAGCAGCATCTTCACCACATAACCCCAGCAGTATCTTCGTCACATAACCCCAACGGGATCTTCACCACATAACCTCAGTTGCATCTTCGTCAC
Source organism: Procambarus clarkii (assembly GCF_020424385.1). Taxonomy (NCBI): domain Eukaryota; kingdom Metazoa; phylum Arthropoda; class Malacostraca; order Decapoda; family Cambaridae; genus Procambarus; species Procambarus clarkii. The sequence continues at coordinate 23,934,375 of NC_059602.1, read as the reverse complement.
ATAACCCCAACAGCATCTTCACCACATAACCCCAGCAGTATCTTCGTCTCATAACCCAACAGCATCATCACCACATAACCCCAGCAGCATCTTCACTACATAACCACAACAGCATCTTCACTACATAACCCCAGCACCATCTTTACTACATAAACTTAACAGTATCTTTACTGCATAACCCCCGCAGTATCTTCACTACATAACCCTAGCAGCATCTTCTCTACATGTCCCCAGCATTATCTTCACTACATTACCCCATTAGCATCTTCTCAACATAACCCCAACAGCATCTTCACTACATAACCCCAACAACATCGTCACCTTATAACAATAGCAGCATCTTCACCACATAACCCCAGCAGCATCTTCGTCACATAACCCCAACAGCATCTTCACCACATAACCCTAGCAGCATCTTCCCTACTTTACCCAACAGCCTTTTCACTACATAACCCAACAGCATCTTCACCACATAACCCCAGCGTCATCTTCACGGCATAACCCAAGCAGCATCTTCATCACATAACCCCTACAGCATCTTCACTACATAACCGAAGCAGCATCTTTAGTACATAACCCCAGCAGCATCTTCACTACATAAACCCAGCAGCATCTTCAATGCATAACCCCAGCAGCATTTTCACTACATAACCCTAGCAGCATTTTCACCACATAACTCCAGCAACATCTTCACTACATAACCCCTGCAGCATCTTCACCACACAATCCTCAGCAGAGTCTTCACTACATAACTCCATGAACATCTTCACCACATAACCCCCAGCATCATCTTCATTTAACATAACTACCAAGCAGCATCTTCACTACAATACCCCAGCAGCATCTTCACTACATAACCCCAGCAGCATCTTTACTACAATACCCCAGCAGCATCTTAACTACATAACCCCAGCAGCATCTTCATCACATAACCACAACAGCATCTTCACTACATAACCCTAGCAGCATCTTCACTACATAACCCCAACAGCATCTTCACTACATAACCCTAGCAGCATCTTCACCACATAACCCCAGCAGCATCTTCACTACATAACCCCAGCAACATCTTCACTACATAACTCCAGCAGTATCTTCACTAAATAACCCTAACAGCATCTTCACTACATAACCCCAGCAGCATCTTCACTACATAACCCAAGCAGCATCTTCACCACATAACTCCAGCAGCATCTTAACTACATAACCCCAGCAGCATCTTCACTACATAACCAGCAGCAGCATCTTCACTCTACATAACCCCAGCAGCATCTTCACCACATAACCCCAACAGCATCTTCACCACATAACCCCAGCAGCATCTTCACCACATAACCCCCAGCAGCATCTTCACCACATAACCCCCAGCAGCATCTTCACTACATAACCCCAGCAGCATCTTCACCACATAACCCCAGCAGCATCTTCACCACATAACCCCAAGCAGCATCTTCACCACATAACCCCAGCAGCATCTTCACTACATAACCCCAACAGCATCTTCACCACATAACCCCAGCAGCATCTTCACTACATAACCCCAGCAGCATCTTCACTACATAACCCCAGCAGCATCTTCACTACATAACCCCAGCAGCATCTTCACTACATAACCCCAGCAGCATCTTCACTACATAACCCCAGCAGCATCTTCACCACATAACCCCAACAGCATCTTCACCACATAACCCCAGCAGCATCTTCACCACATAACCCCAACAGCATCTTCACTACATAACCCCAGCAGCATCTTCACTACATAACCCCAGCAGCATCTTCACTACATAACCCCAGCAGCATCTTCACTACATAACTCCAGCAGCATCTTCACTACATAACCCCAGCAGCATCTTCACTACATAACCCCAGCAGCATCTTCACTACATAACCCCAGCAGCATCTTCACTACATAACCCCAGCAGCATCTTCACTACATAACCCCAGCAGCATCTTCACTACATAACCCCAGCAGCATCTTCACTACATAACCCCAGCAGCATCTTCACTACATAACCCCAGCAGCATCTTCACTACATAACCCCAGCAGCATCTTCACTACATAACCCCAGCAGCATCTTCACTACATAACCCCAGCAGCATCTTCACTACATAACCCCAGCAGCATCTTCACTACATAACCCCAGCAGCATCTTCACTACATAACCCAGCAGCATCTTCACTACATAACCCCAGCAGCATCTTCACTACATAACCCCAACAGCATCTTCACCACATAACCCCAACAGCATCTATACTACATAACCCCAGCAGCAACTTCACTACATAACCCTAGTAGCATCTTCACTACATAACCCCAGCAGCATCTTCACTACATAACCCCAGCAGCATCTTCACTACATAACCCCAGCAGCATCTTCACCACATAACCCCAGCAGCATCTTCACTACATAACCCCAGCAGCATCTTCACTACATAACCCCAGCAGCATCTTCACTACATAACCCCAGCAGCATCTTCACTACATAACCCCAGCAGCATCTTCACTACATGTCCCCAGCAGCATCTTCACTACATAACCCCAACAGCATCTTCACCACATAACCCCAGCAGCATCTTCACTACATAACCCCAACAGCATCGTCACCTTATAACCCCAGCAGCATCTTCACCACATAACCCCAGCAGCATCTTCGTCACATAACCCTAACAGCATCTTCACCACATAACCCTAGCAGCATCTTCACAACATTACCCCATCAGCATCGTCATCTTCACCACATAACTCCAGCAGCATCTTCTCTACATAACCACAGCAGCATCTTCACTACATAACCCCAGCAGCATCTTCACCTACATAACCCCATCTGCTTTTTCACCACATAACCCCAGCAGCATCTTCACTACATAACCCCAGCAGCATCTTCACTACATAACCCCAGCAGCATCTTCACTACATAACCACAAGCAGCATCTTCACTACATAACCCCAGCAGCATCTTCACCACATAACCCAAGCAGCATCTTCATCACATAACCCCAGCAGCATCTTCACTACATAACCCCAGCAGCATCTTCACTACATAACCCCAACAGCATCTTCACTAACATAAGATCTTCACTACATAAACTTAGCATCTTCACTACATAACTCCAGCAGCATCTTCACCACATAACCCCAGCAGCATCTTCACTACATACCCCAGCAGCATCTTCACTACATAACCCCAACAGCATCTTCACTACATAACCCCAACAGCATCTTCACTACATAACCCAAGCAGCATCTTTACATAACCCCAGCAGCATCACCTCATAACCACAACAGCATCTTCTCTACATGACCCCAGCAGCATCTTCACTACATAACCCCAGCAGCATCTTCACTACATAACCCCAGTAGTATCTTCACTACATAACCCCGTCAGCATCTTCATTACATAACCCCAACAGTATTTTCACAACATAACCCCAGCAGCATCTTCACTACATGACCCCAGCAGCATCTTCACTACATAACCCCAGCAGCATCTTCACCACATAACCTCAGCAGCATCTTCACTACATATCCCCAGCAGCATCTTCACTACATAACCCCAGCAGCATGTTCATTACATAACTCAATGATCATCTTCACCACAACCTATATCATCTTCATTTAACCTACAGCAGCATCTTCACTACATAACCTTAACAGCATCTTTACTGCATAACCCCAGCAGTATCTTCACTACATATCACCAGCAGCATCTTTACTACATAACTCCAGCAACATCTTCACTACATAACCCCAGCAATCATCTTCACCACATAATCCTCAGCAGCATCTTCACTCTATAACCCAATGAACATCTTCACCACATAACCAGCAGCATCATCTTCATTTAACCTACAGCAGCATCTTCACTACATAACCCCAGCAGCATCTTCACTACATAACTCCTGAATCATCTTAACCACACAATCCTCAACAGCGTCTTCACTACATAACTTAATGAACATCTTCACCACAATCTATATCATCTTCATTTAACCTACAGCAGCATCATTACTACATAACCCTAGCAGCATCTTCACCATATAACCACAACCTCATCTTCACAACATAACCCAAGCAGCATCTTCACTACATAACCCCAGCAGCATCTTTACTACATAACCCCAGCAACATCTTCACAACATAACCACAACATCATCTTCACTCTTCACTACATAACCCCAAGAGCATCTTCACCACATAACTCAAGCAGCATCTTCACCACAACCTTAACCCTTCATAAACCCCAGCATCTTCACATACATATCTACAGCAGCATCTTCACTACATAACCCCAGCAACATCTTCACTACATAACCCCAGCAGCATCTTCGTCACATAACCCCAACAGCATCTTCACCACATAACCCCAGCACCACATCTTCACTTCATAACCCCAGCAGCATCTTCACTACATAACCCTAGCAGCATCTTCACTACATAACCCCAACAACATCTTCACAACATAACCCCGTCAGCATCTTCACTACATAACCCCAGCAGCATCTTCACTACATAACCCCAGCAGCATCTTCACCACATAACCCCTACATCATCTTCACTACATAACCCCAGCAGCATCTTCACTACATAACCCAAGCAGCATCTTCACACATAACCCCATCAGCATCTTCACTACATAACCCAGCAGCATCTTCACTACATAACCCCAGCAGCATCTTCACTACATAACCCCAGCAGCATCTTCACACATAACCCCAGCAGCATCTTCACTACATAACCCCAGCAGCATCTTCACTACATAACCCCAGCAGCATCTTCACTACATAACCCCAGCAGCATCTTCACTACATAACCCCAGCAGCATCTTCACTACATAACCCCAGCAGCATCTTCACTACATAACCCCAGCAGCATCTTCACTACATAACCCCAGCAGCATCTTCACTACATAACTCCAACAGCATCTTCACTACATAACCCCAGCAGCATCTTCACTACATAACCCCAACAGCATCTTCACTACATAACCCCAGCAGCATCTTCACTCATTACCCCAGCAGCATCTTCACCACATAACCCCAGCAACATCTTCACTACATAACCCCAGCAGCATCTTCACTACATATCCCCAGCAGCATCTTCATCACATGACCCCAGCAGCATCTTCACTACATAACTCCAGCAGCATCTTCACTACATAACCCCAGCAGCATCTTCACTACATAACCCCAACAGCATCTTCACTACATAACCCCAACAGCATCTTCACTACAAAACCCCAGCAGCATCTTCACACATAACCCAACAGCATCTTCACTACATAACCCCAGCAGCATCTTCACCACATAACCCCAGCAGCATCTTCATCACATATCCCCTACAGCATCTTCACTACATAACCCCAGCAGCATCTTCACTGCATAACCCCAGCAGCATCTTCACTACATAACCCCAGCAGCATCTTCACTACTTAACAGCAGCAGTATCTTCACTACATAACCCCAGCAGCATCTTCACCACATATCTCCAGCAGCATCTTCACTCATTACCCCAGCAGCATCTTCATCACATAACCCCAGCAGCATCTTCACTACATAACCCCAGCAGCATCTTTACTGCATAACCCCAGCAGCATCTTCACTACATAACCCCAGCAGCATCTTCACTACATAACCCCAGCAGCGTCTTCACTACATAACCCCAGCAGCATCTTCATACATAACCCAGCAGCATCTTCACTACATAACCCCAGCAGCATCTTCACTACAGCGCATAATAACTCAATGAACATCTTCACCACATATCTAGCATCATCTTCATTTAACCCACAGCAGCATCTTCACTACATAACTTCACTACATAACCCCAGGATCTTCACTGCATAACCCCAGCAGCATCTTCTCTACATAACCCCAGCAGCATCTTCACTACTTAACAGCAGCAGTATCTTCACTACATATCCCCAGCCGCATCTTCACGACATATCCCCAGCAACATCTTCACTCATTACCCAGCAGCATCTTCATCACATAACCCCAACAGCATCTTCACCACATAACCCCAGCAGCATCTTCATCTCATAACCCCAGCAGCATCTTCACTACATAACCCCAGCAGCATCTTCTCTACATAACCCCAGCAGCATCTTCACTACATAACCCCAGCAGCATCTTCACTACATAACCCCAGCAGCATCTTCACTCCATAAAACCCATCTTCACCACAGCAGCATCTTCACTACATAACCCCAGCAGCATCTTCACCACATAACCCCAGCAGCATCTTCACTACATAACCCCAGCAGCATCTTCACCACATAACCCCAGCAGCATCTTCAACACATAACCCCACAGCATTTTCACTACATAACCCCAGCAGCATCTTCATCACATAACCCAACAGCATCTTCACCACATAACCCCAGCAGCATCTTCACTACATAACCCCAGCAGCATCTTCATTACATAACCCCAACAGTATCTTCACTACATAACCCCAGCAGCGTCTTCACTTCATAACCCAATGCATCTTCACCACATAACTAGCAGCATCTTCACACATAACCCAGCAGCATACACATAACCCCAGCAGCATCTTCACCACGTACCACATAACCAGCAACATCTTCACTACATAACCCCAGCAGCATCTTCAAATCATCACTACATAACCCCAGCCATCTTCACAATCCTCAGCAACGTCTTCATTACATAACTCAATGAACATCTTCACCACAACCAATATCATCTTCATTTAACGTACAACATCTTAACTACACAGCATCTTTAACTATCATAACCCCCAACAGAATCTTCACCACATCACCACAACAGCCTTTTCACTACATAACCCTAGCATCAATGAACATCTTCACCACAACCTATATCATCTTCATTTAACCTACAGCATCATCTTCACAACATAACCACAACAGCATCTTCACCACATAACCCCAGCAGCATCTTCTCTACATAACCCGAACAGCATCGTCACCACATAACCCCAGCAGCATCTTCATTACATGACCCCAGCAGCATCTTCACCACATAACTCCAGCAGCATCTTCACCACGTAGCCGCAACATCATCTAGACTACATAACCCCATTTTCATCTTCTCAACATAACCCCAGCAGCATCTTCACTACATAACCCCAACAGCATCATCACCATATAACACCAGCAGCATCTTCACCACGTAACCCCAGCAGCATCTTCACTATGTAACTCCAACAGCATCTTCTCTAAATAACCCCAGCAGCATCTTCAATACACAACCCCAGCAGAATCTTCACCACATATCCCCAGCAACATCTTCACTCATTACCCTAGCAACATCTTCATCACATATCCCCAGCAACATCTTCACTCATTACCCCAGCAGCATCTTCGTCACATAACCCCAACAGCAGCTTCACCACATAACCCCAGCAGCATCTTCGTCACATAACCCCAACAGCATCTTCACTACATAACCCCAGTAGCGTCTTCACTACTTTACCCAACACCCTTTTCACTACATAACCCAAGCAGCATCTTCACAACATTACCCCATCAGCATTTTCACCACATAACCCCAGCAGCATCTTCACTACATAACCCCAACAGCATCTTCATTACATAACCCTATAATTATTTTCACTACATAACCCCAGCAGCATCTTCATCACCTAACCCAACAGCATCATCACCACATAACCCCAGCAGCATCTTCACCACATAACCCAAGTAGCATCTTCATCACATAACCCCTACAGCATCTTCACTACATAACCCCAGCAGGATCTTCACTGCATAACCCCAGCAGCATTTTCAATACATAACCCCAGCAGCATCTTCACTCATTACCGCAGCAGCATCTTCATCACATAACCCCAACAGCATCTTCACCACATAACCCCAGCAGCATCTTCATCACATATCCCCAACAGCATCTTTACCACATAACCCCAGCAACATTTTCACTACAAAACTCCAGAATCATTTTAACCACACAATCCTTAGCAGCGTCTTCACTACATAACTCAATGAACATCTCCACAACTTACATCATCTTCATTTAACATACAGAAGATCTTCACTATATAACCACAACAGCATCTTCACTACATAACCCCAGCAGCATCTTCACTACATAATTCCTGCAACATCTTCACTACATAATCGCTGAATCATCTTAACCACACAATCCTCAGCAGCGTCTTCAATACATATCTCAATGAACATCTTCACCACAACCTATATCATCTTCATTTAATCTACAGCAGCATCTTCACTACATGACCTCAACAGCATCTTCACTATATAACCCCAGTAGCATCTTTACTACATAACCCTAACAGCATTTCTACTGCATAACCCCAGCAGTATCTTCACTCCATAACCGTAGCAGCATCTTCTCTACATAACCCCACCTGCATCTTTAATACATAACTCCAGCAACATCTTCACTTCATAACCACTGAATCATCTTAACCACACAATCCTCAGCAGCGTCTTCACTCCATAACTCAATGAACATCTTCACCACAACCAGTATCATATTCATTTAACCTACAGCAGCATCTTCACTACATAACCCCAGCAGCATCTTTACTACATAACCCCAGCAGCATCTTCACTACATAACCCCAGCAGCATCTTCAATACATAACCCCAGCAGCATCTTCACCACATAACTCCAGCAGCATCTTCACTACATAACTCCTGAGTCATCTTAACCACACAATCCTCAGCAGCATCTTCACTACATAACCCCAGCAGCATCTTTACTAAATAACCAAAGAAGCATCTTCACTAAATAACCCTAGCAGCATCTTCACCACATAACCACAACACCATTTTTACTACATAACCACAGCAGCATCTTCAGCACATAACCACAACATCATCTTCACTACATAACACCAAGAGCATCTTCACCACATTACCCCAGCGGCATCTTCACCACATTACCCCAGCAACATCTTCACTCATTATTCCAGCAGCACATTCATCACGTAACACCAACAGCATCTTCATCACATTATCCTAGCAGCATCTTCATCACTTAACCCCAACAGCATCTTCACCACATAGCCCCAGCAGCATCTTCATCCCATATCCCCAACAGCATCTTCACCACAAAACCCCAACAGCATCTTCACCACATAACCCCAACAGCATCTTCACTACATAACCCCAACAGCATCTTCACTACATAACCCAAGAAGCGTTTTCACTACATAACCCCAACAGCATCTTCACCACATAACCCCAGCAGCATCTTCACAACATAGCCCCAGTAGCATCATCACCATAATCCCAGGAGCATCTTCACCACATAACTCCAGCAGCATCTTCACCACGTAACCGCAACATCATCTACACTACATAACCCCATTTGCACCTTCTCAACATAACCCCAGCAGCATCTTCAGTACATAACCCCAACAGCATCATCACCACATAACACCATCAGCATCTTCACCACGTAACCCCAGCAGCATCTTCACTATGTAACTCCAACAGCATCTTCTCTAAATAACCCCAGCAGCATCTTCAATACACAACCCCAACAGCATCTTCACCACATTACCCCAGCAACATCTTCACTCATTACCCCAGCAGAATCTTCACCACATATCCCCAGCATCTTCGTCACATAAAACCAACAGCAGCTTCACCACATAACCCCAGCAGCATCTTCGTCACATAACCCCAACAGCATCTTCACTACATAAACCCAGCAGCGTCTTCACTACTTTACCAAACAGCCTTTTCACTACATAACCCAAGCAGCATCTTCACAACATTACCCCATCAGCATTTTTACCACATAACTCCAGCAGCATCTTCTCTACATTACCCCAGCAGCATCTTCACTACATAACCCCAACAGCATCTTCATTACATAACCCCATTAGTATTTTCACTACATAACCCAAGCAGCATCTTCACAACATTACCCCATCAGCATTTTTACCACATAACTCCAGCAGCATCTTCTCTACATAACCCCAGCAGCATCTTCACTACATAACCCCAACAGCATCTTCATTACATAACCCCATTAGTATTTTCACAACATAACCCCAGCAGCATCTTCACCACATAACCCAACAGCATCATCACCACATAACCCCAGCAGCATCGTCACCACATAACCCAAGTAGCATCTTCATCACATAACCCCTACAGCATCTTCACTACATAACCCCAGCAGGATCTTCACTGCATAACCCCAGCAGCATCTTCAATACATAACCCCAGCAGCATCTTCACTACTTAACAGCAGCAGTATCTTCATTACATATCCCCACCCGCATCTTCACCACATATCCCCAGCAACATCTTCACTCATTACCCCAGCAGCATCTTCATCAGAAAACCCCAACAGCATCTTCACCACATAACCCCAGCAGCATCTTCATCGTATAACCCCAACAGCATTTTCACTACATAACCCCAGCAGCATCTTCACCACATTACCCCATCAGCTTCCTCACCACATAATTGCAGCAGGATTTTGACTACATAATCCCAGCAGTATCTTCACTACATAACCCCAGCAGCATCTTCACCATATAACCCCAGAAGCATCTTCACCATATAACCCCAGCAGCATCTTCACTACATAACCCCAGCTGCATCTTAACTACAAAACTCCTGAATCATCTTAACCACACGCTCCTTAACACCGTCTTCACTACATAACTCAATGAACATCTTCTCCATAACCTATATCATCTTCAATTAACTTACAGCAGCATCTTCACTACATAACCCCAGCAGCATCTTCACTACATAATTCCTGTAACATCTTCACTACATAATCGCTGAATCATCTTAACCACACAATCCTCAGCAACGTCTTCACTACATATCTCAATGAACATCTTCACCACAATCTATATCATTTTCATTTAACCTACAGCAGCATCTTCACTACATAACCACAACAGCATCTTCACTACATAACCCCAGTAGCATCTTTACTACATAACCCCAACAGCATTTCTACTGCATAACCCCAGCAGTATCTTCACTCCATAATCGTAGCAGCATCTTCTCTACATAACCCCAGCTGCATCTTTAATACATAACTCCAGCAACATCTTCACTTCATAACCCCTGAATCATCTTAACCACAAAATCCTCAGCAGCGTTTTCACTCCATAACTCAATGAACATCTTCACCACAACCAGTATCATCTTCATTTAACCTACAGCAGCATCTTCACTACAATAACCCCAGCAGCATCTTCACTACATAATTCCTGCAACATCTTCACTACATAACCGCTGAATCATCTTAACCACACAATCCCCAGCAGCATCTTCACCACATAACCACAGAAGCATTTTCACTACATTAACCCAGCATCAATGAAAATCTTCACCACAACCTATATCATCTTCATTTAACCTACAGCAGCATCTTCACAACATAACTCCAACATCTTCAGCACACAACCCAGCAGCATCTTCACTACATAACTCCTGAATCATCTTAGCCACACAATCCTCAACAGCGTCTTCACTACATAACTCAATGAACATCGTCACCACAACCTATATCATCTTCATTTAACCTACAGCAGCATCTTCACTACATAACCCCAGCAGCATCTTCACTACATAACCCCAGCAGCATCTTTACTACATAACCCTAGCAGCATCTTCACTACATAACCCCAGCAGTATCTTCAATACAAAACCCCAGCAGCATCTTGACCACATAACTCCAGCAGCATCTTCACTACATAACTCCTGAGTCATCTTAACCACACAATCCTCGGCAGCATCTTCACTACATAACCCCAGCAGCATCTTTACTAAATAACCCCAGAAGCATCTTCACTAAATAACCCTAGCAGCATCTTCACCACATAACCACAACACCATTTTCACTACATAACCCCAGCAGCATCTTCACTACATAACTCCAGCAGCATCTTCACCACATAACCACAACATCATCTTCACTACATAACACCAAGAGCATCTTCACCACATTACCCCAGCAACATTTTCACTCATTATTCCAGCAGAACATTCATCACGTAACACCAACAGCATCTTCATCACATAATCCCAGCAGCATCTTCATCACTTAACCCCAACAGCATCTTCACCACATAGCCCCAGCAGTATCTTCATCCCATATCCCCAACAGCATCTTCACCACATAACCCCAACATCATCTTCACCACATAACCCCAACAACATCTTCACTACATAACCCCAGCAGCATCTTCGTTACATAAACCCAGCAGCATCTTTACTACAAAACCCCAACAGCATCTTCACTACATAACCCAAGAAGCGTCTTCACTACATAACCCCAACAGCATCTTCCCCACATAACCCCAGCAGCATCTTCGTCACATAACCCCCAAAGCATCTTCACTACATAACCCAGCGGCATCTTCACTACATAACCCCAGCAGCATCTTCACATTATCAAAGCCGCATCTTCACTACTAAACCCCATCAGCATCTTCACTACATAACCCCAGCAGCATCTTCACCATATAACTCCAGCAGCATCTTCATCACATAACCCAACAGCATCTTCACCACATATCCCCAGCAGCATCTTTACTACATAACTCCAGCAAAATCTTCACCACATCTTCACAACAGCATCTTCAGCACAAAACCACAGCAGCATCTTCACCACATTACCCCACCAGCATCTTTACCTCATATCCCCAGCAGCATCTTTACAACATTACTCCTGAATCATCTTAACCACACAATCCGCAGCAGCCTCTTTACTACATAACTCAATGAACATCTTCACCACAACCTATATCATCTTCATTTAACCTACAGCAGAATCTTCACTACAATACCCCAGCAGCATCTTCACTACATAACCCCAGCCGCATCTTCACCACATATCCCCAGCAACATCTTCACCACATAACCCAACAGGCTTTTCATTACATAACCCCAGCAGCATCTTGACTACATAACCCAACAGGCTTTTCACTACAAAACCCCAGCAGTATCTTCACTACATAACCCCAGCAGTATCTTTACTACATAACCCAACCGGCTTTTCACTACATATCCCCAGCAGTATCTTCACTACATAACCCCAGCAGTATCTTCACTACATAACTCCTGAATCATCTTAACCACACAATCCTTAGCAGCGTCTTCACTACATAACTCAATGAACATCTTCACCACAACCTATATCATCTTCATTTAACATACAGCAGCATCGTCACTACATAACCCCAGCAGCATCTTCACTACATAACCCCAGCAGCATCTTTACTACATAACCCCAGCAGCATCTTCACTACGTAACTCCTGAATCATCTTAACCACACAATCCTCAGCAGCGTCTTCACTACATAACTCAATGAACATCTTCACCACAATCAATATCATATTCATTTTCCCTACAGCAGCATCTTCACTACATAACCCCAGCAGCATCTTCACTACATAACTCCAGCAACATCTTCACTACATAACCGCTGAATCATCTTAACCACACAATTCTAAGCAGCGTCTTCACTACATAACTCAATGAAGATCTTCACCACAACCTATATCATCTTCAATTAACCTACAACAGCATCTTCACTGCATAACCCCAGCAGCATCTTTACAACATAACCACAAATGCATTTTCAGTACATTATCTTGAGGTTATCTTGAGATGATTTCGGAGCTTTTTAGTGTCCCCGCGGCCCGGTCCTCGACCAGGCCTCCACCCCCAGGAAGCAGCTCGTGACAGCTGACTAACACCCAGGTACCTATTTTACTGCTAGGTAACAGGGTCATAGGGTGAAAGAAACTCTGCCCATTGTTTCTTGCCGGCGCCTGGGATCGAACCCAGGACCACAGGATCACAAGTCCAGCGTGCTGTCCGCTCGGCCGACCGGCTCCCCTCCATTAATACAGCATCAATGAAAATCTTCACCACAACCTATATCATCTTCATTTAACCTACAGCAGCATCTTCACAACATAACTCCAACACCCTCACCACACAACCCAGCAGCATCTTCACTACATAACTCCTGAATCATCTTAGCCACACAATCCTCAACAGCGTCTTCACTACATAACTGAATGAACATCGTCACCAAAACCTATATCATCTTCATTTAACCTACAGCAGCATCTTCACTACATAACCCCAGCAACATCTTCACTACATAACCCCAGCAGCATCTTCACTACATAACCCCAGCAGCATCTTTACTACATAACCCCAGCAGCATCTTCACTACATAACCCCAGCAGCATCTTCACTACATAACCCCAGCAGCATCTTCACCACATAACTCCAACAGCATCTTCACTACATAACTCTTGAGTCATCTTAACCACACCTCAGCAGCGTCTTCACTACAGAACCCCAGCAGCATCTTTACTAAATAACCCCAGAAGCATCTTCACTATATAACCCCAGCAGTATCTTCACCACATAACCACAACATCATCTTCACTACATAACCCCAAGAGCATCTTCACCACATTACCCCAGCGGCATCTTCATCACATATCCCCAGCAACATCTTCACTCATGATTCCAGCAGCACATTCATCACGTAACACCAACAGCATCTTCACATAATCCTAGCAGCATCTTCACCACATAATCCCAACAGCATCTTCACCAAATAACCCCAACAGCATCTTCACTACATAACTCTATAACTACATAATAACTAAACGTACGTTTTATAGTAATGTTTCCAAAGCGAAACCAGAAAATAGAAACTCGTTGGTGGTACCTTATGCAATGGGATTTGAGAAACTTTCCCCAGTTTTTAAGAACCTTAATATCAATTTGGTGTTCAGTAATAATACGATCAAGTCTAATTTAATAAAAAACTCCCCTGGTACAACAGGTTGTGTGTATTCGATTCCCTGCAATGATTGTGAGTCTGTGTACCTTGGACAAACAGGAAAATCCTTACAATTAGGTATGTCCCAACATGCTTATAGTATAAGAACTGCCCAAACGTCTAATGCTTTGTATCTACATACACGTTTGTGTGATCACACTGTTAATTGGGATGGGGCGAAAAGCATTGCCAATTGCAATGGCTTTGTGGAACGGAATTTAATTGAGTCTGCGCTAATTAGTCAATGTCCAAATCTTCTCAATGTTAGTACTGCTATGTACAAACTTGACCCTGTTTTAAGTTACAATATTACACAACAGTTTAAGAAAAAACTCTGATAGGGAGGCTTACAATGTCTCATTCCAATTTTATATTCCTTTATTGTGTGTTCATGTGACTTTTCTTTAACCTTTCATCCTTATTCTCTGACCGCTTAATCCTCTTTGACCTTTCCTGTTTTTGGTAATCCTTTCCCTAGAGATGGGTTGGTCAGGTTCCAGGTGTTGGCCTGCATCCTCTCTCTCTCTCTCTCTCTTTCTCTAGTCAGTCTGGTGTTGACAAAGGCTCTAACAGGCCGAAACGTTCACCTCTCCCATTTCTTTGTGGTTTTTCCGCATACAAATGATCAGTGTTTAGTGATCGTCAATTGCATCAATGGATACCACGTGCCAGTTTCTCTCCTTCTCCTCTCTTTACCCTGCTCTTAAGCCTTTTGTTACTAAACTTCGGTCTGCTTTAGTGAAATCTCATTCCTTAAAACTTCGCCTCCGTTTTCTTCGAAAATGCCTCAGTGAACAAGTGTTACCCCGTTCATTATTACCCAACAGCGTTCTTAAATTATCAGATCGGCCGTTTGATGAGATTCCCCGCATAGTGCTTATGAAAAACATCGATTTACTTAAATTAGTAGTGCGTGAATGTTTTAAAATGGTGGATAGCTGTAAGTATGCCTTCTCCAAGCCATTCCGCTTGAATGGAACCGCTGTTTGATGGATTATTGTTACACTACTTTGAGGTCTACCTACAGAAAGGTGAGTACTAAACTGGATTTAAAATTGAAGAAACTTATTCAACAAAGTAACTGGAATAAACACTCCAACCGGGATTTTGTCATCAACCTCTCGGATAGACAACTTGATAACAACACGATTACTGCATTAGGGTATGGCCTGAGCTTTGCCACGTCTAACGGGACAGTTAATTTTGTAGATATTGCCGAAGGTTTCTGTAATCTCGAAAAGTATAGTGATGTCTCAGTTGAAGATATTTATGTGTGCAAAGGTATGATGTATGGTGTTTTACTTAACAATTCTGTACCTAATTGTCTAAGTCGATTTATTCATGCGTTCAAAAATCTCAAAAAAGATAATTCATTACATATTACCAAGACTGATAAGTCAAATGCAGTAGTTATTATGAATAAGGATGACTATGTTCGAAAAATGGAGTTACTTTTGGAAGATAGGGATACTTATCTATTAGTTAACAGAGATCCTACTGAAAAAGTGATCGCACATTTTAACATAACTCTCAAAACTTTATGCAAAGGCGATAAAGAGTTGATTTTAAGGCTAACAAGTCGATATCCCTCTCTACCTTATATGTTTAGTCTTATAAAAACCCATAAACCTCATAATCCAGTTAGACCGATCATTAGTTCAGTTGGTTCGGCGGCTTATAAACTTTCTAAGTGGTTGGTTAAAGTTTTGTCCCCTATCGTGGGTACTATTTCTAACTCGGACTTAACGAAAAATGTTGACTTAATTGATAAGCTATCCACACTAAATTTGAATTTTGATTTTAAACTAGTACGTTTTGACGTGACTGCTTTATTCACTAAAGTACCTGTTGATGATTTGTTAGAATACCTACGTGAGGAACTGCCTAAATTTAATTTGAGCTTGCACACCAATAATGTGTTGGAACTTATCAAATTATGTATAAAAGACAATTATTTCAGTTTCAATGGAAAGTTTTTCAAATAAACACTTGGAATGGCTATGGGCAATCCCCTTTTCCCAGTTTTGAGCAATTTGTATATGGAGTTCTTCGAAACAAAGATCTTATCCAGGTTTATCCCCTCTAATGTAGTCTGGTTTAGGTATGTCGATGATATTTTGTGCTTATGACCGAGTGACGAAGATCAAATTGTTTTTCTTAATGAACTTAATTCTTTGGTACCTTCAATAAAATTCAGATGCGAAAATGAGGAGAATGGTACTCTTCCGTTTTTGGACATTATGATTCATAGAGTCAATAGAAGGTTCAAATTTAATGTGTATAGAAAACCTACCAACGGGGGGTCGTTTGTTCATTATTATTCGAATCATCATAGTAAAGTTAAACAGGCAGTATTTTCAGGAATGTTTCTTCGAGCTTTGATGCAGCCCTGAGTTTTTTGATGAAGAGATAGCTAAAATATATGAAATTGGAAAGAGTTTACAGTACCCTAAGATGTTTTTGGATTGTTCGTTTGGGAAAGCTAAACGTACGTTTTATAATAATGTCTCCAAAGCGAAACCAGAAAATAGAAACTCGTTGGTGGTACCTTATGCGATGGGATTTGAGAAACTTTCCCCAGTTTTTAAGAACCTTAATATCAATTTGGTGTTCAGTAATAATACGATCAAGTCTAATTTAATAAAAAACTCCCTGGTACAACAGGTTGTGTGTATTCGATTCCCTGCAATGATTGTGAGTCTGTGTACCTTGGACAAACAGGAAAATCCTTACAATTACGTATGTCCCAACATGCTTATAGTATAAGAACTGCCCAAACGTCTAATGCTTTGTATCTACATACATGTTTGTGTGATCACACTATTAATTGGGATGGGGCGAAAAGCATTGCCAATTGCAATGGCTTTGTGGAACGGAATTAAATTGAGTCTGCGCTAATTAGTCAATGTCCAAATCTTCTCAATGTTAGTACTGGTATGTACAAACTTGACCCTGTTTTAAGTTACAATATTACACAACAGTTTAAGAAAAAACTCTGAAAGGGAGGCTTACAATGACTCATTACAATTTTATATTCATTTATTGTGTGTTCATGAGGCTTTTCTTTAACCTTTCATCCTTATTCTCTGACCGCTTAATTCTCTTTGACCTTTCCTGTTTTTGGTAATCCTTTCCCTAGAGATGGGTTGGTCAGGTTCCAGGTGTTGGCCTGCATCCTCTCTCTCTCGCTTTCTCTAGTCAGTCTGGAGTTGACAAAGGCTCTAACAGGCCGAAACGTTCACCTCTCTGTCCCATTTCTTTGTGGTTTTTCTGCATACAAATGATCAGTTATTAGCATATATATATATATATATATATATATATATATATATATATATATATATATATATATATATATATATATATATATATATATATATATGTCGTACCTAGTAGCCAGAGCGCACTTATCAGCCTACTATGCAAGGCCCGATTTGCCTAATAAGCCAAGTTTTTATTAATTAATTGTTTTTCGACTACCTAACCTACCTAACCTAACCTAACCTAACTTTTTCTGCTACCTAACCTAACCTAACCTATAAAGATAGGTTAGGTTAGGTTAGGTAGGTTTGGTTAGGTTCGGTCATATATCTACGTTAATTTTAACTCCAATAAAAAAAAAATTGACCTCATACATATTGAAATGGGTAGCTTTATCAATTCATAAGAAAAATATTAGAGAAAATATATTATTTCAGGAAAACTTGGCTTATTACGCAAATTGGGCCTTGCATCGTAGGCCAAAAAGTGCGTTCTGGCTACTAGGTACGACATATATATATATATATATATATATATATATATATATATATATATATATATATATATATATATATATATATGTCGTACCTAGTAGCCAGAACTCAATTCTCAGCCTACTATTCAAGGCCCGATTTGTCTAATAAGCCAAGTTTTCCTGAATTAATATATTTACTATAATTTTTTTCTTATGAAATGATAAAGCAACCCTTTTCTCTATGTATGAGGTCAATTTTTTTTTATTGGAGTTAAAATTAACGTAGATATATGACCGAACCTAACCAACCCTACCTAACCTAACCTAACCTATATTTACAGGTAAGGTTAGGTTAGGTAGCCAAAAAAAGCTAGGTTAGGTTAGGTTAGGTAGGTTAGGTAGACGAAAAAACATTAATTCATGAAAACTTGGCTTATTAGGCAAATCGGGCCTTGAATAGTAGGCTGAGAAGTGCGTTCTGGCTATTAGGTACGACATATATAAATATATATATATATATATATATATATATATATATATATATATATATATATATATATATATATATATGTCGTACCTAGTAGCCAGAACTCACTTCTCAGCCTACTATGCAAGGCCCGATTTGCCTAATAAGCCTACTTTTCATGAATTAATGTTTTTTTCGTCTACCTAACCTACCTAACCTAACCTAACCTAACGTTTTCGGCTACCTAACCTAACCTAACCTATAAAGATAGGTTAGGTAGGGTTGGTTAGGTTCGGTCATATATCTACGTTAATTTTAACACCAATAAAAAAAATTGACCTCATACATAATGAAATGGGTAGCTTTATCATTTCATAAGAAAAAAATTAGAGAAAATATATTAATTCATGAAAACTAGGCTTATTAGGCAAATCGGGCCTTGCATAGTAGGCTGAGAAGTGAGTTCTGGCTACTAGGTACGACATATATATATATATATATATATATATATATATATATATATATATATATATGTCGTACCTAATAGCCAGAACGCACTTCTCAGCCTTCTATTCAAGGCCCGATTTGCCTAATAAGCCAAGTTTTCATGAATTAATGTTTTTTCGTCTACCTAACCTACCTAACCTAACCTAACCTAGCTTTTTTTGGCTACCTAACCTAACCTTACCTATAAATATAGGTTAGGTTAGGTTAGGTAGGGTTGGTTAGGTTCGGTCATATATCTACGTTAATTTTAACTTCAATAAAAAAAAATTGACCTCATACATAGAGAAAAGGGTTGCTTTATCATTTCATAAGAAATAAATTAGAGAAAATATATTAATTCAGGAAAACTTGGCTTATTAGGCAAATCGGGCCTTGAATAGTAGGCTGAGAAGTGAGTTCTGGCTACTAGGTACGACATATATATATATATATATATATATATATATATATATATATATATATATATATATTTATATATGTCGTACCTAGTAGCCAGAACGCACTTCTCAGCCTACTATTCAAGGCCCGATTTGCCTAATAAGCCAAGTTTTCATGAATTGATATATTTACTATAATTTTTTTCTTATGAAATGATAAAGCAACCCTTTTCTCTATGTATGAGGTCAATTTTTTTTTATTGGAGTTAAAATTAACGTAGATATATGACCGAACCTAACCAACCCTACCTAACCTAACCTAACCTATATTTATAGGTAAGGTTAGGTTAGGTAGCCAAAAAAGCTAGGTTAGGTTAGGTTAGGTAGGTTAGGTAGACGAAAAAACATTAATTCATGAAAACTTGGCTTATTAGGCAAATCGGGCCTTGAATAGTAGGCTGAGAAGTGCGTTCTGGCTATTAGGTACGACATATATATATATATGTATGTATGTATATATATATATATATATATATATATATATATATATATATATATATATATATATATATATATATATATATATATATATATATATATATATATATATATATATATATATATATATATATATTTTCTTAAGTACTTTCGTATATTAAATACATCTTCAGAAGGTCTACCTTCTGAAGATGTATTTAATATACGAAAGTACTTAAGGAAATTCCTGTTTCATTTTTCCTCCGTGGTCTGACATTGTCACATTCTTAATCACGTGTTTATTTTCGTGATATACACACATATATATATATGTATATATATATATATATATATATATATATATATATATATATATATATATATATATATATATATATATATATATATATATATATATATTATTATTATTAAATATGACCGAAAAAGTAAGATTAATAATTCAAAAATCAGTTCTCCAAAATTCATTTTTATTTCTAGTCTGACGCGACACTTGAGCGCGTTTCGTAAAACTTATTACATTTTCAAAGAATTTAGCTTACACATACACAACTGAATAGAACTTACACATCTTCGATTTGATTATATCTACATTTGAGTGAGGTGGATGGAGTGAGGTGGTATTAATAGGGTATTAAATTCCTAAACACAAGACAGAACACGAAACAATGGGTATTGAATGGAAGTGATTTGTAGAAAGCCTATTGGTCCATATTTATTGATGCTTCTATATTGGAGCGGAGTCTTGAGGTGGGTAGAATATAGTTGTGCAATAATTGGCTGTTGATTGCTGGTGTTGACTTCCTGATGTGTAGAGCCTCGCAGACGTCAAGCCGCCTGCTATCGCTGTATCTATCGATGATTTCTGTGTTGTTTACTAGGATTTCTCTGGCGATGGTTTGGTTGTGGGAAGAGATTATATGTTCCTTAATGGAGCCCTGTTGCTTATGCATCGTTAAACACCTAGAAAGAGATGTTGTTGTCTTGCCTATATACTGGTTTTTTTGGAGCTTACAGTCCCCAAGAGGGCATTTGAAGGCATAGACGACGTTGGTCTCTTTTAAAGCGTTCTGCTTTGTGTCTGGAGAGTTTCTCATGAGTAGGCTGGCCGTTTTTCTGGTTTTATAGTAAATCGTCATTTGTATCCTCTGATTTTTGTCTGTAGGGATAACGTTTCTATTAACAATATCATTCAGGACCCTTTCCTCCGTTTTATGAGCTGTGGAAAAGAAGTTCCTGTAAAATAGTCTAATAGGGGGTATAGGTGTTGTGTTGGTTGTCTCTTCAGAGGTTGCATGGCGTT
This sequence comes from Procambarus clarkii, assembly GCF_020424385.1. Classification (NCBI taxonomy): domain Eukaryota; kingdom Metazoa; phylum Arthropoda; class Malacostraca; order Decapoda; family Cambaridae; genus Procambarus; species Procambarus clarkii. The sequence goes on along the minus strand of NC_059602.1, from coordinate 23,912,673 downwards.
TCACTTTCCTTCTTATGATGTCTTCGACGAAACCATTGGAGAAGCCGTTGTTGACTAGGACCTGCCTTACCCTACAGAGTTCTTCGTCGACTTGCTTCCATTCTGAGCTGTGGCTGAGAGCACGGTCGACATAAGCGTTAACAACACTCCTCTTGTACCTGTCTGGGCAGTCGCTGTTGGCATTTAGGCACATTCCTATGTTCGTTTCCTTAGTGTGGACTGCAGTGTGGAAACCTCCGCTCTTTTCCATGACTGTTACATCTAGAAAGGGCAGCTTCCCCTCCTTCTCCATCTCATAAGCGAAACGCAACACAGAACTCTGCTCAAAGGCCTCCTTCAGCTCCTGCAGATGTCTGACATCAGGTACCTGTGTAAAACTGTCGTCAACATACCTGCAGTATATGGCCGGTTTCAAGTTCATTTCGACTAAGACTTTTTGCTCGATGGTACCCATGTAGAAGTTTGCAAACAGGACACCTAGGGGGGAACCCATGGCGACCCTATCTACTTGCTTATACATGTGCCCATCCGGGCTCAAGAAGGGTGCCTCTTTAGTACAAGCTTGGAGTAGTTCCCTCAGAATGTTTTCTGGTATGTCAAGAGGAGTGCAGGCCGGATCACGATACACTCTGTCGGCTATCATCCCGATTGTCTCGTCCACAGGTACGTTGGTAAACAGGGATTTCTACCTCCAACGAGGCTCTTTTCCCTGTGGCCCGTGTGCCCCGCAGTAAGTCAACAAATTCCTTTGGAGACTTCAGGCTGAAGGCGCAATTGACATAAGGAGTCAGCAGGCCGTTCAGTCACTTCGCCAGTCTGTACGTGGGTGTGGGTATCTGGCTAATGATTGGCCGAAGTAGGTTTCCAGGCTTGTGTGTCTTGACATTTCCATACGCATATCCAGGGAATATAAACCTGGATATGCGTATGGAAATGTCAAGACATACAAGCCTGGAAACCCAGGTTTATATTCCCCATATATATATGGGGAATATAAACCTGGATATGCGTATGAAAATGTCAAGACACACAAGCCTGGAAACCCACTTCGGCCAATCATTAGCCAGATACCCACACCCACGTACAGACTGGCGAAGCGACTCAACGGACTGCTGACTCCTTATGTCCCTTGCACCTTCAGCCTGAAGTCTCCAAAGGAATTTGTTGACTTACTGCGGGGCACACGGGCCACAGGGATAAGAGCCTCGTTGGACGTAGAATCCCTGTTTACCAACGTACCTGTGGACGAGACAATCGGGATGATAGCCGACAGAGTGTATCGTGATCCGGCCTGCACTCCTCTTGACATACCAGAAAACATTCTGAGGAAACTACTCCAAGCTTGTACTAAAGAGGCACCCTTCTTGAGCCCGGATGGGCACATGTATAGCAAGTAGATGGGGTCGCCATGGGTTCTTCCCTAGGTGTCCTGTTTGCAAACTTCTACATGGGTACCATCGAGCAAAAAGTCTTAGTCGAAATGAACTTGAAACCGACCATATACTGCAGGTATGTTGACGACATTTTTACACAGGTACCTGATGTCAGACATCTGCAGGAGCTGAAGGAGGCATTTGAGCAGAGTTCCGTGCTGCGTTTCACTTACGAGATGGAAAAGGATGGGAAGCTGCCCTTTCTAGATGTAACAGTCATGGAAAAGAGCGGAGGTTTCCACACTGCAGTCTACACTAAGGAAACGAACATAGGAATGTGCCTAAATGCCAACAGCGACTGCCCAGACAGGTACAAGAGGAGTGTTGTTAACGCATATGTCGACCGTGCTCTCAGCCACAGCTCAGAATGGAAGCAAGTCGACGAAGAACTCTGTAGGGTAAGGCAGGTCCTAGTCAACAACGGCTTCTCCAATGGTTTCGTCGAAGACATCATAAGAAGAAAAGTGAAACGCCATGCAACCTCTGAAGAGACATCTAACACAACACCTATACCCCCTATTAGACTATTTTACAGGAACTTCTTTTCCACAGCTCATAAAACGGAGGAAAGGGTCCTGAAAGATATTGTTAATAGAAACGTTATCCCTACAGACAAAAATCAGAGGATACAACTGACGATTTACTATAAAACCAGAAAAACGGCCAGCCTACTCATGAGAAACTCTCCAGACACAAAGCAGAACGCTTTAAAAGAGACCAACGTCGTCTATGCCTTCAAATGCCCTCTTGGGGACTGTAAGCTCCAAAAAAAACCAGTATATAGGCAAGACAACAACATCTCTTTCTAGGCGTTTAACGATGCATAAGCAACAGGGCTCCATTAAGGAACATATAATCTCTTCCCACAACCAAACCATCGCCAGAGAAATCCTAGTAAACAACACAGAAATCATCGATAGATACAGCGATAGCAGGCGGCTTGACGTTTGCGAGGCACTACACATTAAGAAGTCAACACCAGCAATCAACAGCCAATTAATGCACAACTATATTCTACCCACCTCAAGACTCCGCTCCAATATAGAAGCATCAAGAAATATGGACCAATAGGCTTTCTACAATCACTTCCATTCAATACCCATTGTTTCGTGTTCTGTCTTGTGTTGATGAATTTAATACCCTATTAAAACCACCTCACCCCATCCACCTCACTCAAATGTAGATATAAACAAATCGGAGATGTGTAAGTTCTATTCAGTTGTGTATGTGTAAACTAAAGTCTTTGAAAATGTAATAAGTTTTACGAAACGCGCTCAAGTGTCGCGTCAGACTAGAAATAAAAAATGAATTTTGGAGAATTGATTTTTGAATTACCACCAACAGTGAAAAGAAATGTACGAAAGATCGAGAAAATTCGTGTTAGAATTATTAATCTTACTTTTTCGGTCATATTTAATAATATATATATAAATATATATATATATATATAAGTCTGTAGCACTATATATATATATATATATATATATATATATATATACCCCTATATATATATATATATATATATATATATATATATATATATATATATATATATATATATATATATATATATATATATATATATATATATATATATATATATATATATATATATATATATATATGTCGTACCTAGTAGCCAGAATGCACTTTTTGGCCTACTATGCAAGGCCCGATTTGCCTAATAAGCCAAGTTTTCCTGAATTAATATTTTTTCGACAAATTAACCTACCTTATGAAATGATAACCTACCCATTTCGGCTACCTAAGGTAACCTAACCTATAAAGATAGGAGTTAGGTTAACGTAGATATATGACCGAACCTAACCAACCCTACCTAACCTAACCTAACCTATCTTTATAGGTTAGGTTAGGTTAGGTAATGAAAAAGTTAGGTTATCATTTCATTAGGAGTCGGAAAAAAAGAAAATTATTATTCAGTAAAACTTGGCTTATTAGGCAATTCGGGCCTTGCATAGTAGGCTGAGAAGTGAGTTCTGGCTACTAGGTACGACATATATATATATATATATATATATATATATATATATATATATATATATATATATATATATATATATATATTTTTTTTTTTTTTTTTTTAATATAGAAGGGAGTACCACCTCTAGCTGGAAGAAGGGGGACCCATAGCCTCGGAGGAAACCACGCATAACGCATTAGAGGGAATGTTTAGATCCCTTCCAATACAGTTTCTGTGTGCTTTTCTCCTACCACCCCCTTCCTTTTTTATTTTTTGTGCTTTATTATGCATTTGATGGTTACAAGATATACATGGGTTGATACAAAAATAATAATGCAAAAAGGTGCTTAAAGGTTATGGATCTCTTGAAGAACACAACAATGGGAAACATTGATGAATGTCACAGACGGGTTCGATCATTGTTGCAAGTCAAACACTTCTTCGAATTCCTCTGAAGTTGGACTAGTGCCCAAGACGCAACAGGCATTTCCCCTCTGAATCGCAACACTGAGGCGCTGGAACAAGAAACTTTTTGCTCTCTGGTCTTTTGTAGCGCTGATCAATTTGTCCCCCAATTCCTTCAGGAACTTCAATGCACATTTTCCCCACGAACCGAGGGTCTCCGAGCCGATCGGAACAAAGCTGTAGCAGTGTGCTAGACCTCTGTATTTAATAATTTTCTGCGATTCCCTGAAAGAAGCAGCACCACCGCTTTCACGTGTGCTGTAGTGGAGGTAGGTACTGGCCAGTGTGGCAGCGCACGTGTAGTCCCATACCACTTGCTTACCATCCTTCCAAGGTAGCAAGGTGACCCCATCAGGGCGCTTCTGAGGGTCGTTAGGTCTGGATAAGTGTGGTTCTCTTTGTGCCGGGCAGCGGGCTGTGGCGAGGCTCCTCTTGATGATGTCGTTGACTTCTTCATGTCTTGCGATTTTACCCTGTGATTTACGACATACCAGACCATGACGACCATATTGGTCTGCCATCGCAGTTCCGCAGATGCACCTATGTTCGGTGAGGATGGGGGCGGCAAGGCGAAGGGCAACTCCAATGCGGAGAGCGTCATGACTGAGGCGAGTTCCCAGGGCTGCATTGGGCACAGCAAATAAAAAATCCCCGGCGTGGGGTGCTGTTACCGCTAGGAGGCGGGCTTTGTTTTCAGCATCAGCGTTGTCAATCATTGCTGTGACAGTCTTTTCCATTATGGGGCTATCCCAGTGGGCCTGCTTGTGGTCTTTTGGGACTTGTGGTCGGGGTTGAGGGTGTGCAATGGTGTCCCATTGTCTGGCTGCTTCGATGAACGTTTGATCATGAGTTCCCGCTGTCTCTCTCATACGCTCTGGTAGGATCTGCCCTACCAATTCGTTGGCTGCTGTACATGAGGATAAGAATGCTGGAAGTGCTACCTCAGTTGCCTTTCGTATGCCTATATATATATATATATATATATATATATATATATATATATATATATATATATTCATATATATATAAACACTGAACACTAATATTATCTTCTCCTACCACCCCCATTCTTTTGTATGTACACATATATATTTACTTTATTTGAACTTTGTTACAAAAAAGGAGTTACATATGGGTTACAAAGATGGTTGTCATAGGTTGTCGAGTTCCTCCAGCTCTTCAGATGGCGGGCAGGAACCCTGGATGCAGTGCGCATTTCCCCTCTGTATCGCCACACTGAGGCGCTGGAAAAGAAAGCTTGCAGCTCTCGGGTCCCTTGTTGTTTCAATGAGCCTAGAACCCAGTTCCTTCAAAAAACTGGTAGCACTTTTACCCCAGGCGCCGAGCGTCTCAGAAGCAATGGGGACAAAATTGTAGTGGTGATCCAGTTCTCTATACTTACGGGATTTGGCTGCTTCCCTGTGGGTGGCAGCGCCACCTGGTTGTGCAACACTGAGGTTAATGTAGGTGTTAGCCAGGGTTGATACGCACGTGTAGTCCCATACCAACTGCTTGCCATTCTTCCAGGGGTTCACTGTGATACCATCCGGGCGACCAATAAGAGCATCAGAGTTACGGGGCGTTAGGTAACGGGGCTCTCTTTCAGCTGGGCATCCAGCTGTGGTGAGGCTCCTCTTGATGATGTCGTTAACTTCACTGTGCCTCGAGTGCCATCCCCCTGTGCTTTGGCAGAGTAGGCCATGGTGACCGTACCTGTCAGCCACCACCTCGCCGCAAATACACCTATATCTGGTGTGGATTGGGGCAGCAAGGCGGAGGGCCACAGCAATTCGGAGGGCGTGTGGTGTGAGACGCGTGCCAGTTGCCGACATTGGGGTTGCTAACAGGAAATCCCCTGCATGTGGTGCTGCTACTGCTGTGAGGCGAGCAATGTCGTGTTGTGTTGTTGCAGCACCCAGGCACTCTGCAGCAACTTGGTCTACAATGGGACCATCCCAGCTGGATTGCTTGTGGGATTTTGGGGATGGTGGTTGAGGTGATTGGCCTGCACGAGAGGCCCACTCTGTGGCACAGCGTGTAAAATTGGGATCATGTACACCTGCCAGCTGATGTAAGTGGGCAGGTAGAATTTTCTTCACAAGGTCGTCGGATGCTGATAAGGAGGACAGGAAGGCTGGAACAGCGATTTGCGTTGCTGTTCGAACTCCGAGGCCCCCAAGTCTTACGGGAAGAGAGACTTGTTTCCACTGTAGGTCATCGAGAGAGAGGATAAGGGCTTTTTCTAGCATTGATTTCAGTAACCGGTCATACTCACTTAGTTTTTGGCTACTGTAAGATGGTGAACACCTCAGAAAGTAGGTTAACCTGGGGAGGGACAGACATCTGGTGATGAGGTAGAGTGCATCATGAGCATCAATATCCTCAATCCTCCCATCCATCCTCTTAAGGTCGGCGATTTTCTTATCAAGGACCTCATCGATGGCTTTCAACCCCAGGGGAGCTCCTAGGAGTGTGCTGTCTTCAGGTTTAGTTTTATGGATATTTGGCAGAAGACCCTCTATTCTCTCTACGATGCCTAGTTGGAACATATTATTTCACATTTAGAAGGGTTCAGGGTGAGGCCTAAAACTGCACCTTGCTCCTGGATTTTTCTGATGTCCTCCAGGAGGGAGTCTTGGGAACCAGCTAGGGTACCATCATCCAAGAACCAGATGTTAAGCTCGCTGGACAGGACCTCTGTGACTTGTTTGATGACTAAGCAGAAAAGGAGAGGAGCGAGGGGGTCACCCTGTTGGACGCCTTCTCGCGAGTCAATTTCATGTTCGCCAAAAAGTAGCTTAAGATCCATAGTGTAGCATGAATGTACAAAAGGGTAGAGGGAAGGGAAATGACTATGAACCACACGGAGTACAGCATCCCTCCGCACCAAATTGAAGGCATTTTTGAAATCTAGCTTGATAAGGGCCTTTTCGTCTGTGATGTTGGCGATGAAGGCTCGAGCTGCATGGGCTGCCGCCTCACACCCTTGTGGAATGCCAAACCCGAGCTGTTTTTATATATATATATATATATATATATATATATATATATATATATATATATATATATATATATATATATATATATATATTTATATATTTATATATATATATGACAATGTCAGACCACGGAGGAAAATGAAACAGGAATTTCCAATATTTAAGGAAATTCCTGTTTCATTTTCCTCCGTGGTCTGACATTGTCACATTCTTAATCACGTGTTTATTTTCTTGATACACACACACACACACACACATATATATATATATATAACTGAAAACTCACACCCCAGAAGTGACTCGAACCCATACTCCCAGAAGCAACGCAACTGGTATGTACAAGACGCCTTAATCCACTTGACCATCACGACCGGACATAATGAGGTGATAGCCGAGGCTATTTGAACCACCCCACCGCCGGCACTCGGATAGTAATCTTGGGCATAGCATTTTACCAAATCACCTCATTCTTTGGGGCACACGTGAGGAACACAAATGCGAACAAGCCTGAATGGTCCCCAGGACAATATGCAACTGAAAACTCACACCCCAGAAGTGACTCGAACCCATACTCCCAGAAGCAACGCAACTGGTATGTACAAGACGCCTTAATCCACTTGACCATCACGACCGGACATAATGAGGTGATAGCCGAGGCTATTTGAACCACCCCACCGCCGGCACTCGGATAGTAATCTTGGGCATAGCATTTTACCAAATCACCTCATTCTTTGGGGCACACGTGAGGAACACAAATGCGAACAAGCCTGAATGGTCCCCAGGACAATATGCAACTGAAAACTCACACCCCAGAAGTGACTCGAACCCATACTCCCAGAAGCAACGCAACTGGTATGTACAAGACGCCTTAATCCACTTGACCATCACGACCGGACATAATGAGGTGATAGCCGAGGCTATTTGAACCACCCCACCACCGGCACTCGGATAGTAATCTTGGGCATAGCATTTTACCAAATCACCTCATTCTTTGGGGCACACGTGAGGAACACAAATGCGAACAAGCCTGAATGGTCCCCAATATGCAACTGAAAACTCGCACCCCAGAAGTGACTCGAACCCATACTGAAGCAACGCAACTGGTATGTACAAGACGCCTTAATCCACTTGACCATCACGACCGGACATAATGAGGTGATAGCCGAGGCTATTTGAACCACCCCACCGCCGGCACTCGGATAGTAATCTTGGGCATAGCATTTTACCAAATCACCTCATTCTTTGGGGCACACGTGAGGAACACAAATGCGAACAAGCCTGAATGGTCCCCAGGACAATGCAACTGAAAACTCACAAGAAGTGACTCGAACCCATACTCCCAGAAGCAACGCAACTGGTATGTACAAGACGCCTTAATCCACTTGACCATCACGACCGGACATAATGAGGTGATAGCCGAGGCTATTTGAAACACCCCACCGCCGGCACTCGGATAGTAATCTTGGGCATGCATTTTACCAAATCACCTCATTCTTTGGGGCACACGTGAGGAACACAAATGCGAACAAGCCTGAATGGTCCCCAGGACAATATGCAACTGAAAACCACACCCCAGAAGTGACTCGAACCCATACTCCCAGAAGCAACGCAACTGGTATGTACAAGACGCCTTAATCCACTTGACCATCACGACCGGACATAATGAGGTGATAGCTATGGCCGCACTATAGTAATCTTGGGCATAGCATTTTACCAAATCACCTCATTCTTTGGGGCACACGTGAGGAACACAAATGCGAACAAGCCTGAATGGTCCCCAGGACAATATGCAACTGAAAACTCACACCCCAGAAGTGACTCGAACCCATACTCCCAGAAGCAACGCAACTGGTATGTACAAGACGCCTTAATCCACTTGACCATCACGACCGGACATAATGAGGTGATAGCCGAGGCTATTTGAACCACCCCACCGCCGGCACTCGGATAGTAATCTTGGGCATAGCATTTTACCAAATCACCTCATTCTTTGGGGCACACGTGAGGAACACAAATGCGAACAAGCCTGAATGGTCCCCAGGACAATATGCAACTGAAAACTCACACCCCAGAAGTGACTCGAACCCATACTCCCAGAAGCAACGCAACTGGTATGTACAAGACGCCTTAATCCACTTGACCATCACGACCGGACATAATGAGGTGATAGCCCTGCAAACAATTTTAGGTTGCCACAACATATCTGGAAAGTATTTGAAAGTATTGGAAACGTTTGTTTTATCGTATCAGATACGATATTGTGTGTGGACTTAAATAGGTTTCCAAAACTTATAACCAAGACATATGTATCTAACACTAATTTGAGATGTTGTGGCAACTTTACACTCCTAACATGAGTCATTCATAATCCATTCATATACCAATATGAATCTCTTATGAAAGGTTTGAGCCAATAATCTGAACCCTTTTCACATCTTTGTGTTTAAAGTTAAATTTCTTGAAATTAAATTATATTTTATATTATATTATTTTTATTATATTTTATATTATATTATTATTTTCAATTTAAATATTAAAACCAATTTAAGGGTAAAAAAAATCTAATAATTTATATTTATTTTATTATTTACTAACAATTATAATTATTTACTAACGGAGAGAGGGGAGGCTGTACGGCGGAGAGTGGCGGCTGTGGCGGACAGTGGCGGCAGTGGCGGATAGTGGCGGCGGGCGGACAGTGGCGGCGGGCGGACAGTGGCGGCGGCGGGCGGACAGTGGCGGCGGGCGGACAGTGGCGGCGGTGGCGGATAGTGGCGGCGGGCGGACAGTGGCGGCGGTGGCGGATAGTGGCGGTGGGCGGACAGTGGCGGCGGGCGGACAGTGGCGGCGGGCGGACAGTGGCGGCTGTGGCGGATAGTGGCGGCGGGCGGACCGTGGCGGCTTTGGCGGCGGTGGTGGACAGTGGCAGCGGGCGGACAGTGGCGGCGGCGGGCAGACAGTGGCGGCGGCGGGCGGACAGTGGTGGCGGCGGGCGGACAGTGGTGGCGGTGGCAGACAGTGGTGGCGGTGGCAGACAGTGGTGGCGGTGGCGGACAGTGGTGGCGGTGGCGGACAGTGGCAGCAGGCGGACAGTGGCGGCGGGCGGACAGTGGCGGCTGTGGCGGATAGTGGCAGCGGGCGGACAGGGCGGCGGCGGGCGGACAGGCGGGGCGGGAGCGGTGGTGGACAGTGGCAGCGGGCGGACAGTGGCGGCGGGCGGACAGTGGCGGCTGTGGCGGATAGTGGCGGCGGGCGGACCGTGGCGGCTTTGGCGGCGGTGGTGGACAGTGGCAGCGGGCGGACAGTGGCGGCGGCGGGCAGACAGTGGCGGCGGCGGGCGGACAGTGGTGGCGGCGGGCGGACAGTGGTGGCGGTGGCAGACAGTGGTGGCGGTGGCAGACAGTGGTGGCGGCGGGAGGACAGTGGCGGCGGTGGCGGATAGTGGCGGCGGGCGGACAGTGGCGGTGGGCGGACAGTGGCGGCTGTGGCGGATAGTGGCGGCGGGCGGACCGTGGCGGCTTTGGCGGCGGTTGTGGACAGTGGCGGCGGTGGCGGATAGTGGCGGCGGGCGGACAGTGGCGGCGGGCGGACAGTGGCGGCGGCGGTGGCGGACAGTGGCGGCGGGCGGACAGTGGCGGCGGTGGCGGATAGTTGTGGCGGGCGGACAGTGGCGGCGGTGGCGGACAGTGGCGGTGGGCGGACAGTGGCGGAGGGCGGACAGTGGCAGCGGGCGGACAGTGGCGGCGGCGGCGGATAGCAGACAGTGGCGGTGGCGGGCGGACAGTGGTGGCGGCGGGCGGACAGTGGTGGCGGTGGCAGACAGTGGTGGCGGTGGCAGACAGTGGTGGCGGCGGGAGGACAGTGGCGGCGGTGGCGGATAGTGGCGGCGGGCGGACAGTGGCGGTGGGCGGACAGTGGCGGCTGTGGCGGATAGTGGCGGCGGGCGGACCGTGGCGGCTTTGGCGGCGGTGGTGGACAGTGGCGGCGGGCGGACAGTGGCGGCGGCGGGCGGACAGTGGCGGCGGCGGGCGGACAGTGGCGGTGGCGGGCGAACAGTGGCGGCGGCGGGCGGACAGTGGTGGCGGCGGGCGGACAGTGGAGGCGGCGGGCGGACAGTGGAGGCGGAGGGCGGACAGTGGAGGCGGCGGGCGGACAGTGGAGGCGGCGGGCGGACAGTGGAGGCGGCGGGCGGACAGTGGAGGCAGCGGGCGGACAGTGGTGGCGGCGGGCGGACAGTGGTGGCGGCGGGCGGACAGTGGTGGCGGCGGGCGGACAGTGGTGGCGTTGGCAGACAGTGGTGGCGGTGCCGGACAGTGGCGGACAGTGGCGGCGGTGGCGGACAGTGACGGCGGTGGCGGACAATGGCGGCGGTGGCGGACACTGGCGGCTGTGTCTGGCGGTGGTGGCGGGCGGTGGCGGGCGGTGGCGGGTGGCGGCGGTGGCGGACACTGGCGGCTGTGTCTGGCGGTGGTGGCGGGCGGTGGCGGGTGGCGGCTTCTGTGATGAGTGGTGGCGGCTGGCGGTGGTGGGTGGTGGCGGCGGTGGTGGTGGGTGGTGGTGGCGGCGGCGGCGGCTGGTGGTAGTGGATGGTGGCGGCGGTGGTGGTGGGTGGTGGTGGCGGCGGCGGCTGGTGGTGGTGGGTGGTGGCGGCGGTGGTGGTGGCTGTGGTGGGTGGTGGCGGTGGTGTCGGCGGCGGCTGTGGTGGGTGGTGGCGGCGGCGGCGGTGATGGGTGGTGGCGGCGGCGGTGGTGGTGGGTGGTGGTGGCGGCGGCGGTGATGGGCGGTGGCGGCGGTGGTGGTGGGTGGTGGTGGCGGCGGCGGCTGGTGGTGGTGGGTGGTGGTGGTGGGTGGTGGCGGCGGGTGGCGGTGGTGGGTGACGGTGGCTGGTGGCGGGTGGCGGCTGGTGGTGGGTGGTGGCGGGTGGCGGCTGGTGGTGGGTGGCGGCTGGTGGTGGGTGGCAGGTGGCGGCGGGTGGCGGCTGGTGGTGGGTGGCGGGTGGCGGCTGGTGGTGGGTGGCGGGTGGCGGCGGGTGGCGGCTGGTGGTGGGTGGTGGCAGGTGGCGGCTGGTGGTGGGTGGTGGCGGCGGGTGGTGAGTGGCGGTGGTGGGTGGCGGTGGCTGGTGGCGGGTGGCGGCTGGTGGCGGGTGGTGGCGGGTGGCGGTGGGTGGTGGCGGGTGGCGGCTGGTGGTGGGTGGTGGCGGGTGGCGGCTGGTGGTGGGTGGCGGGTGGCGGCGGGTGGTGGGTGGTGGCGGCGGGTGGTGAGTGGCGGTGGTGGGTGGCGGTGGCGGCTGGCGGCTGGCGGCTGGTGGTGGGTGGTGGCGGGTGGCGGCTGGTGGTGGGTGGTGGCGGGTGGCGGCTGGTGGTGGGTGGTGGCGGGTGGTGGCGGCTGGTGGTGGGTGGTGGCGGGTGGCGGCTGGTGGTGGGTGGCGGCTGGTGGTGGGTGGCAGCGGGTGGCGGCTGGTGGTGGGTGGCGGGTGGCGGCTGGTGGCGGGTGGTGGCGGGTGGCGGCTGGTGGTGGCAGGTGGCGGCTGGTGGTGGGTGGCGGGTGGCGGCAGGTGGTGGGTGGTGGCGGCGGGTGGTGAGTGGCGGTGGTGGGTGGCGGTGGCTGGTGGTGGGTGGCGGCTGGTGGTGGGTGGCGGGTGGCGGCGGGTGGCGGCTGGTGGCGGCCAGCTGGGACACACCCTTCACCACTGAAGGTCTGAGCACAACTAACCATATGTCTCTCTCACCCACCAGCCCAGTGTTGCCAGCTCGCGCTCTCAAAATGTTTCCTTCAAAGATTGTATATTATCTTTGAACAACAAGTTTGATTATCAAGGAAATAATGCATATATTATTGTCACATTAATACTGTGCAATATCTTATTACATTCCTGCTAAATAATTATAATTTGAAACAGGACAAAAAATCCAACATATATATAAAAACCAACATTAGAGATCACGAGGCCTAGGCCTCGCCTGTGACCACACATCCTGCCTCCCTGGCCTGCTACCCTCTCACACCTCACACTCTTAACTCTCTCATAATCACTCTCACTCTCTTACTCTGTCACTCTTACTGTCTGTCACTCTTACTCTCTGTCACTCTTACTCTGTCACTCTTACTCTCTGTCACTCTTACTCTCTGTCACTCTTACTCTCTGTCACTCTTACTCTCTGTCACTCTTACTCTCTGTCACTCTTACTCTCTGTCACTCTTACTCTGTCATTCTTACTCACTCTCAGTCACCCTTACCCATTCATACTCACTCTCTCACTCTTACTCTCATACTCTTACTCTCAATTACTCTTACTCTCAATCACTCTTACTCCCAATCACTCCTACTCCCAATCACTCCTACTCTCAATCACTCCTACTCTCATTCTTACTCTTACTCTTACTCCCAATCACTCTTACTCTCAATCACTCTTACTCTCATTCTTACTCTCATACTCTTACTCACTCTTACTCTCAATCACTCTTACTCTTCCCAATCACTCCCAATCACTCTTACTCCCAATCACTCTTACTCTCAATCACTCTTACTCTCACTCTTACTCTCAATCACTCTTACTCTCAATCACTCTTACTCTCAATCACTCTTACTCCCAATCACTCTTACTCACTCTTACTCTCAATCTCAATCACTCTTACTCTCACTCTTACTTACTCCTACTCTCCTCCCAACTCACTCTTACTCCCACTCTTACTCACTCTTACTCTCACTCTTACTCACTCTTACTCTCCAATCACTCTTACTCTCAATCACTCTTACTCTCAATCTCAATCACTCTTACTCTCACTCACTCTTCACTCTCATACTCTTACTCTTACTCTCTGTCACTCTTACTCTCAATCACTCTTATTCTCATTCTTACTCCTACTCCCAATCACTCTTACTCCCAATCACTCTTACTCTCAATCACTCTTACTCCCAATCACTCTTACTCTCAATCACTCTTACTCTCAATCACTTTTACTCTCAATCACTCTTACTCTCAATCACTCTTACTCTCACTAACTCTCAATCACTCTTACTCTCACTCTAACTCTCAATCACTCTTACGCACTATTGCTCACTCTTTCTCTCAGTCATCCTTACTCACTCTCATACTCACTCTTACTCTGTCACTCTTACTCTCTGTCACTCTTACTCTCTGTCACTCTTACTCTCTGTCACTCTTACTCTGTCACTCTTACTCTCTGTCACTCTTACTCTCTGTCACTCTTACTCTCTATCACTCTTACTCTGTCATTCTTACTCTGTCACTCTTACTCACTCTCAGTCACTCTTACTTATACTCTTACTCACACTTACACACTCTCTGGCACTCTCACTCACCTTCAGTCACTCTTACTCACTCTTACCCACTCTCGCTCACTCTTACTCACTCTAGTTAATAAGAACACGCCAATATAAGACAACAAAACGTTTTCAGATTCTTTCACACCACTTTCCAGCAACTTTTATAATTTATATAAATTATCTTAGGGAATAATACATAAATTATATATTTAAACATGATATTAGTGTTTAGTGGAATGCATAAGGAGTCAAATTGTGTTAAAAAGAGCGATTTTTAGAAAATTTGGAAAACTACTTTTTTCTGTTCATATTATAACTAAATGGATTTTAAAGGTTTCACTCAGCCAATATATATCATTCACAATTTATTAATGAATTTTACAAAAAATACCATAAATTTTATATATAAACATGTAAAAACTATTTGTTTTACATTTGGAAGAAAATAATTGTAGAAAAACAATTTATAATTAAACCTTTGTGTTTGGATTTTTTGAGTAAAAGTTTCTCAAAGGCTCTCCTGCACCATTCTCAATGCAAATCATTCCCACACCTTTGGGAAGAGATAGGCGAACGTTGTGTAGATGATTTGTGTTTGCTGGGAGCCGAGGCTATTTGAACCACCCTACCGCCGGCACTCGGATAGTAATCTTGGGCATAGCATTTTACCAAATCACCTCATTCTTTGGGGCACACGTGAGGAACACAAATGCGAACAAGCCTGAATGGTCCCCAGGACAATATGCAACTGAAAACTCACACCCCAGAAGTGACTCGAACCCATACTCCCAGAAGCAACGCAACTGGTATGTACAAGACGCCTTAATCCACTTGACCATCACGACCGGACATAATGAGGTGATAGCCGAGGCTATTTGAACCACCCCACCGCCGGCACTCGGATAGTAATCTTGGGCATAGCATTTTACCAAATCACCTCATTCTTTGGGGCACACGTGAGGAACACAAATGCGAACAAGCCTGAATGGTCCCCAGGACAATATGCAACTGAAAACTCACACCCCAGAAGTGACTCGAACCCATACTCCCAGAAGCAACGCAACTGGTATGTACAAGACGCCTTAATCCACTTGACCATCACGACCGGACATAATGAGGTGATAGCCGAGGCTATTTGAACCACCCCACCGCCGGCACTCGGATAGTAATCTTGGGCATAGCATTTTACCAAATCACCTCATTCTTTGGGGCACACGTGAGGAACACAAATGCGAACAAGCCTGAATGGTCCCCAGGACAATATGCAACTGAAAACTCACACCCCAGAAGTGACTCGAACCCATACTCCCAGAAGCAACGCAACTGGTATGTACAAGACGCCTTAATCCACTTGACCATCACGACCGGACATAATGAGGTGATAGCCGAGGCTATTTGAACCACCCCACCGCCGGCACTCGGATAGTAATCTTGGGCATAGCATTTTACCAAATCACTTCATTCTTTGGGGCACACGTGAGGAACACAAATGCGAACAAGCCTGAATGGTCCCCAGGACAATATGCAACTGAAAACTCACACCCCAGAAGTGACTCGAACCCATACTCCCAGAAGCAACGCAACTGGTATGTACAAGACGCCTTAATCCACTTGACCATCACGACCGGACATAATGAGGTGATAGCCGAGGCTATTTGAACCACCCCACCGCCGGCACTCGGATAGTAATCTTGGGCATAGCATTTTACCAAATCACCTCATTCTTTGGGGCACACGTGAGGAACACAAATGCGAACAAGCCTGAATGGTCCCCAGGACAATATGCAACTGAAAACTCACACCCCAGAAGTGACTCGAACCCATACTCCCAGAAGCAACGCAACTGGTATGTACAAGACGCCTTAATCCACTTGACCATCACGACCGGACATAATGAGGTGATAGCCGAGGCTATTTGAACCACCCCACCGCCGGCACTCGGATAGTAATCTTGGGCATAGCATTTTACCAAATCACCTCATTCTTTGGGGCACACGTGAGGAACACAAATGCGAACAAGCCTGAATGGTCCCCAGGACAATATGCAACTGAAAACTCACACCCCAGAAGTGACTCGAACCCATACTCCCAGAAGCAACGCAACTGGTATGTACAAGACGCCTTAATCCACTTGACCATCACGACCGGACATAATGAGGCGATAGCCGAGGCTATTTGAACCACCCCACCGCCGGCACTCGGATAGTAATCTTGGGCATAGCATTTTACCAAATCACCTCATTCTTTGGGGCACACGTGAGGAACACAAATGCGAACAAGCCTGAATGGTCCCCAGGACAATATGCAACTGAAAACTCACACCCCAGAAGTGACTCGAACCCATACTCCCAGAAGCAACGCAACTGGTATGTACAAGACGCGTTAATCCACTTGACCATCACGACCGTACATAATGAGGTGATAGCCGAGGCTATTTGAACCACCCCACCGCCGGCACTCGGATAGTAATCTTGGGCATAGCATTTTACCAAATCACCTCATTCTTTGGGGCACACGTGAGGAACACAAATGCGAACAAGCCTGAATGGTCCCCAGGACAATATGCAACTGAAAACTCACACCCCAGAAGTGACTCGAACCCATACTCCCAGAAGCAACGCAACTGGTATGTACAAGACGCCTTAATCCACTTGACCATCACGACCGGACATAATGAGGTGATAGCCGAGGCTATTTGAACCACCCCACCGCCGGCACTCGGATAGTAATCTTGGGCATAGCATTTTACCAAATCACCTCATTCTTTGGGGCACACGTGAGGAACACAAATGCGAACAAGCCTGAATGGTCCCCAGGACAATATGCAACTGAAAACTCACACCCCAGAAGTGACTCGAACCCATACTCCCAGAAGCAACGCAACTGGTATGTACAAGCCGCCTTAATCCACTTGACCATCACGACCGGACATAATGAGGTGATAGCCGAGGCTATTTGAACCACCCCACCGCCGGCACTCGGATAGTAATCTTGGGCATAGCAGTTTACCAAATCACCTCATTCTTTGGGGCACACGTGAGGAACACAAATGCGAACAAGCCTGAATGGTCCCCAGGACAATATGCAACTGAAAACTCACACCCCAGAAGTGACTCGAACCCATACTCCCAGAAGCAACGCAACTGGTATGTACAAGACGCCTTAATCCACTTGACCATCACGACCGGACATAATGAGGTGATAGCCGAGGCTATTTGAACCACCCCACCGCCGGCACTCGGATAGTAATCTTGGGCATAGCATTTTACCAAATCACCTCATTCTTTGGGGCACACGTGAGGAACACAAATGCGAACAAGCCTGAATGGTCCCCAGGACAATATGCAACTGAAAACTCACACCCCAGAAGTGACTCGAACCCATACTCCCAGAAGCAACGCAACTGGTATGTACAAGACGCCTTAATCCACTTGACCATCACGACCGGACATAATGAGGCGATAGCCGAGGCTATTTGAACCACCCCACCGCCGGCACTCGGATAGTAATCTTGGGCATAGCATTTTACCAAATCACCTCATTCTTTGGGGCACACGTGAGGAACACAAATGCGAACAAGCCTGAATGGTCCCCAGGACAATATGCAACTGAAAACTCACACCCCAGAAGTGACTCGAACCCATACTCCCAGAAGCAACGCAACTGGTATGTACAAGACGCCTTAATCCACTTGACCATCACGACCGTACATAATGAGGTGATAGCCGAGGCTATTTGAACCACCCCACCGCCGGCACTCGGATAGTAATCTTGGGCATAGCATTTTACCAAATCACCTCATTCTTTGGGGCACACGTGAGGAACACAAATGCGAACAAGCCTGAATGGTCCCCAGGACAATATGCAACTGAAAACTCACACCCCAGAAGTGACTCGAACCCATACTCCCAGAAGCAACGCAACTGGTATGTACAAGACGCCTTAATCCACTTGACCATCACGACCGGACATAATGAGGTGATAGCCGAGGCTATTTGAACCACCCCACCGCCGGCACTCGGATAGTAATCTTGGGCATAGCATTTTACCAAATCACCTCATTCTTTGGGGCACACGTGAGGAACACAAATGCGAACAAGCCTGAATGGTCCCCAGGACAATATGCAACTGAAAACTCACACCCCAGAAGTGACTCGAACCCATACTCCCAGAAGCAACGCAACTGGTATGTACAAGCCGCCTTAATCCACTTGACCATCACGACCGGACATAATGAGGTGATAGCCGAGGCTATTTGAACCACCCCACCGCCGGCACTCGGATAGTAATCTTGGGCATAGCAGTTTACCAAATCACCTCATTCTTTGGGGCACACGTGAGGAACACAAATGCGAACAAGCCTGAATGGTCCCCAGGACAATATGCAACTGAAAACTCACACCCCAGAAGTGACTCGAACCCATACTCCCAGAAGCAACGCAACTGGTATGTACAAGACGCCTTAATCCACTTGACCATCACGACCGGACATAATGAGGTGATAGCCGAGGCTATTTGAACCACCCCACCGCCGGCACTCGGATAGTAATCTTGGGCATAGCATTTTACCAAATCACCTCATTCTTTGGGGCACACGTGAGGAACACAAATGCGAACAAGCCTGAATGGTCCCCAGGACAATATGCAACTGAAAACTCACACCCCAGAAGTGACTCGAACCCATACTCCCAGAATCAACGCAACTGGTATGTACAAGACGCCTTAATCCACTTGACCATCACGACCGGACATAATGAGGTGATAGCCGAGGCTATTTGAACCACCCCACCGCCGGCACTCTGATAGTAATCTTGGGCATAGCATTTTACCAAATCACCTCATTCTTTGGGGCACACGTGAGGAACACAAATGCGAACAAGCCTGAATGGTCCCCAGGACAATATGCAACTGAAAACTCACACCCCAGAAGTGACTCGAACCCATACTCCCAGAAGCAACGCAACTGGTATGTACAAGACGCCTTAATCCACTTGACCATCACGACCGGACATAATGAGGTGATAGCCGAGGCTATTTGAACCACCCCACCGCCGGCACTCGGATAGTAATCTTGGGCATAGCATTTTACCAAATCACCTCATTCTTTGGGGCACACGTGAGGAACACAAATGTGAACAAGCCTGAATGGTCCCCAGGACAATATGCAACTGAAAACTCACACCCCAGAAGTGACTCGAACCCATACTCCCAGAAGCAACGCAACTGGTATGTACAAGACGCCTTAATCCACTTGACCATCACGACCGGACATAATGAGGTGATAGCCGAGGCTATTTGAACCACCCCACCGCCGGCACTCGGATAGTAATCTTGGGCATAGCATTTTACCAAATCACCTCATTCTTTGGGGCACACGTGAGGAACACAAATGCGAACAAGCCTGAATGGTCCCCAGGACAATATGCAACTCAAAACTCACACCCCAGAAGTGACTCGAACCCATACTCCCAGAAGCAACGCAACTGGTATGTACAAGACGCCTTAATCCACTTGACCATCACGACCGGACATAATGAGGTGATAGCCGAGGCTATTTGAACCACCCCACCGCCGGCACTCGGATAGTAATCTTGGGCATAGCATTTTACCAAATCACCTCATTCTTTGGGGCACACGTGAGGAACACAAATGCGAACAAGCCTGAATGGTCCCCAGGACAATATTCAACTGAAAACTCACACCCCAGAAGTGACTCGAACCCATACTCCCAGAAGCAACGCAACTGGTATGTACAAGACGCCTTAATCCACTTGACCATCACGACCGGACATAATGAGGTGATAGCCGAGGCTATTTGAACCACCCCACCGCCGGCACTCGGATAGTAATCTTGGGCATAGCATTTTACCAAATCACCTCATTCTTTGGGGCACACGTGAGGAACACAAATGCGAACAAGCCTGAATGGTCCCCAGGACAATATGCAACTAAAAACTCACACCCCAGAAGTGACTCGAACCCATACTCCCAGAAGCAACGCAACTGGTATGTACAAGACGCCTTAATCCACTTGACCATCACGACCGGACATAATGAGGTGATAGCCGAGGCTATTTGAACCACCCCACCGCCGGCACTCGGATAGTAATCTTGGGCATAGAATTTTACCAAATCACCTCATTCTTTGGGGCACACGTGAGGAACACAAATGCGAACAAGCCTGAATGGTCCCCAGGACAATATGCAACTGAAAACTCACACCCCAGAAGTGACTCGAACCCATACTCCCAGAAGCAACGCAACTGGTATGTACATGACGCCTTAATCCACTTGACCATCACGACCGGACATAATGAGGTGATAGCCGAGGCTATTTGAACCACCCCACCGCCGACACTCGGATAGTAATCTTGGGCATAGCATTTTACCAAATCACCTCATTCTTTGGGGCACACGTGAGGAACACAAATGCGAACAAGCCTGAATGGTCCCCAGGACAATATGCAACTGAAAACTCACACCCCAGAAGTGACTCGAACCCATACTCCCAGAAGCAACGCAACTGGTATGTACAAGACGCCTTAATCCACTTGACCATCACGACCGGACATAATGAGGTGATAGCCGAGGCTATTTGAACCACCCCACCGCCGGCACTCGGATAGTAATCTTGGGCATAGCATTTTACCAAATCACCTCATTCTTTGGGGCACACGTGAGGAACACAAATGCGAACAAGCCTGAATGGTCCCCAGGACAATATGCAACTCAAAACTCACACCCCAGAAGTGACTCGAACCCATACTCCCAGAAGCAACGCAACTGGTATGTACAAGACGCCTTAATCCACTTGACCATCACGACCGGACATAATGAGGTGATAGCCGAGGCTATTTGAACCACCCCACCGCCGGCACTCGGATAGTAATCTTGGGCATAGCATTTTACCAAATCACCTCATTCTTTGGGGCACACGTGAGGAACACAAATGCAAACAAGCCTGAATGGTCCCCAGGACAATATGCAACTGAAAACTCACACCCCAGAAGTGACTCGAACCCATACTCCCAGAAGCAACGCAACTGGTATGTACAAGACGCCTTAATCCACTTGACCATCACGACCGGACATAATGAGGTGATAGCCGAGGCTATTTGAACCACCCCACCGCCGGCACTCGGATAGTAATCTTGGGCATAGCATTTTACCAAATCACCTCATTCTTTGGGGCACACGTGAGGAACACAAATGCGAACAAGCCTGAATGGTCCCCAGGACAATATGCAACTGAAAACTCACACCCCAGAAGTGACTCGAACCCATACTCCCAGAAGCAACGCAACTGGTATGTACAAGACGCCTTAATCCACTTGACCATCACGACCGGACATAATGAGGTGATAGCCGAGGCTATTTGAACCACCCCACCGCCGGCACTCGGATAGTAATCTTGGGCATAGCATTTTACCAAATCACCTCATTCTTTGGGGCACACGTGAGGAACACAAATGCGAACAAGTCTGAATGGTCCCCAGGACAATATGCAACTGAAAACTCACACCCCAGAAGTGACTCGAACCCATACTCCCAGAAGCAACGCAACTGGTATGTACAAGACGCCTTAATAGCATAGCATGGCATAGCTATGCTATGCTATTAATAGCTATTAATAGCATAGCTATGCTATGCTATGTATAGCTATTAATAGCATAGCATAGCATTTTACCAAATGCTATGCTATGCCCAAGATTACTATCCGAGTGCCGGCGGTGGGGTGGTTCAAATAGCCTCGGCTATCACCTCATTATGTCCGGTCGTGATGGTCAAGTGGATTAAGGCGTCTTGTACATACCAGTTGCGTTGCTTCTGGGAGTATGGGTTCGAGTCACTTCTGGGGTGTGAGTTTTCAGTTGCATATTGTCCTGGGGACCATTCAGGCTTGTTCGCATTTGTGTTCCTCACGTGTGCCCTAAAGAATGAGGTGATTTGGTAAAATGCTATGCCCAAGATTACTATCAGAGTGCCGGCGGTGGGGTGGTTCATATAGCCTCGGCTATCACCTCATTATGTCCGGTCGTGATGGTCAAGTGGATTAAGGCGTCTTGTACATACCAGTTGCGTTGCTTCTGGGAGTATGGGTTCGAGTCACTTCTGGGGTGTGAGTTTTCAGTTGCATATTGTCCTGGGGACCATTCAGGCTTGTTCGCTTTTGTGTTCCTCACGTGTGCCCCAAAGAATGAGGTGATTTGGTAAAATGCTATGCCCAAGATTACTATCCGAGTGCCGGCGGTGGGGTGGTTCAAATAGCCTCGGCTATCACCTCATTATGTCCGGTCGTGATGGTCAAGTGGATTAAGGCGTCTTGTACATACCAGTTGCGTTGCTTCTGGGAGTATGGGTTCGAGTCACTTCTGGGGTGTGAGTTTTCAGTTGCATATTGTCCTGGGGACCATTCAGGCTTGTTCGCATTTGTGTTCCTCACGTGTGCCCCAAAGAATGAGGTGATTTGGTAAAATGCTATGCCCAAGATTACTATCCGAGTGCCGGCGGTGGGGTGGTTCAAATAGCCTTGGCTATCACCTCATTATGTCCGGTCGTGATGGTCAAGTGGATTAAGGCGTCTTGTACATACCAGTTGCGTTGCTTCTGGGAGTATGGGTTCGAGTCACTTCTGGGGTGTGAGTTTTCAGTTGCATATTGTCCTGGGGACCATTCAGGCTTGTTCGCATTTGTGTTCCTCACATGTGCCCCAAAGAATGAGGTGATTTGGTAAAATGCTATGCCCAAGATTACTATCCGAGTGCCGGCGGTGGGGTGGTTCAAATAGCCTCGGCTATCACCTCATTATGTCCGGTCGTGATGGTCAAGTGGATTAAGGCGTCTTGTACATACCAGTTGCGTTGCTTCTGGGAGTATGGGTTCGAGTCACTTCTGGGGTGTGAGTTTTCAGTTGCATATTGTCCTGGGGACCATTCAGGCTTGTTCGCATTTGTGTTCCTCACGTGTGCCCCAAAGAATGAGGTGATTTGGTAAAATGCTATGCCCAAGATTACTATCCGAGTGCCGGCGGTGGGGTGGTTCAAATAGCCTCGGCTATCACCTCATTATGTCCGGTCGTGATGGTCAAGTGGATTAAGGCGTCTTGTACATACCAGTTGCGTTGCTTCTGGGAGTATGGGTTCGAGTCACTTCTGGGGTGTGAGTTTTCAGTTGCATATTGTCCTGGGGACCATTCAGGCTTGTTCGCATATATATATATATATATATATATATATATATATATATATATATATATATATATATATATATATATATATATATATATATATATATATATATATATATATATATATATATATATATTAAGTTAAAGCCAAGATATGGTCAAATAAATAATACTACATAATTGCCACTATCCTATTGACACATTAAAATTACATTCAATACCTTCATTATAGGGGGGTAAATATGTCATATTTCTTCATTACATATGAAATACTAGGAGGTTTTGGGGTAGCAATGGGTGGCTTTGGGCAGTTAGATGGACTCACTATGGTGGAGACCCGTACACATCAGCGAATTAATTGTCTAGTTAACATTCATATATGCTATTTAACCTTCAATAATTATATTTCAGAAGACAGGCAGAATTGTAAACAATAATGTGGCTACATTTCAAGAAATATATATTTTAAGAGAAAGCCAAGATATGGTTAAATAAATAATACCACATACTTTTCGCTGTCTTATTGACAAATTAAAATTACATTCAATACCATCATTATTGTCGGTAAATATATCATATTTTTTCATTACATATGTAATGCTAGGAGTTTTTGAGTAGCATTGGGTAACCTAATTATGAATCTTAATATGTTCTATACTATCAGAAATTCCGAAACATACAATATATTTTCAAATATTTGTCATTGAAGTATATATTCTGAAAATAATCATGAATTATATTTACCCCAAAATAGAGCACGAATATCGAAGGCTCATTCTGTAACTGGTAGTTTATTGTGCACCTTATACTCATCTTTTGATGGTTATCTACATTCACTCCTCTCTTAATACGTTCAAAATCTTTTGAGTGCATGAAAAGATGTTTTAGAATAATAATATTCAAAATGATTGTGTTGTGTATAGCTAGCTCTTAGCAGAACTACTACTGTACCAGTAACCAGTTAAACATTATAATTAACATTTCAGATCAGGTAAGATTTGAGACCACACAAATCGAGTAGCATTTCTATCACATTCGTCAATAATTGAACCATTAAGAATGCCTCTTAAATGTCACCCATGCACACATGTTTGTGGAGACTAAAGTTATTATCAATATAAATAAACAAGGCCAGATGGGTTTATTGCACCATATGTGAGAGGATATTCAAATCGTTCTACATATCATTCAGAATGTCTACGCGAGCAGAAAGACATATGATGAGTTATGTCAAAGGAATCAGACTCTCAGAATCTGTGTCCTGGGAATGTGTATGTTTATTAATCGATAAGAGAGAAAATTAGGTCTGGACTCAGTACATTAGATAGCAGACGGTAAGAAAGGCGGGTTCCAAGAGCTAACAGCTCGATCCTATGGGTACAAATAGAAAATACACAAACAATTTATTTCATGAGGATTCCATCTCGTTATGGCCTTATGAAAGATGCAACGCATATGAGTTAGGCTACTCACTATTTGGTTTTAATGAAGGAATTATTATTCATAATATGTATTTAAAGATGGAATTGCAGAGTAAATGGTAATATTTGTAAATTACTATCATCCCTTTGTATCCAAAATAGTTCATTAAAAAATTACTCTAACCCTTCGCATCCATATTCATTAAATTTATTAGTTCAATATTTATTTATTTACTTTTTAATTTAGGTTTTATACAAGAAGGTACATTGGATTTGTGAGAGTACATAACATTGGTGTTCTTCCATAATTGTAAAACCACAGAGTTTTTGACAAGTACTTAATCTAACAGTGGCGGGTTCATGCAAGTAGCCTATAGCCTGGCGCTCCGTCTGGCCCCCCTCCCGACAACTCAATGTTAACCTCATACAATGTTACAGTTGACCACACCACACGCTAGAAGGTGAAAGGACGACGACGTTTCGGTCCGTCCTGGACCATTCTGAAGTCACAATTGACTTGAGAATGGTCCAGGACGAACCGAAACGTCGTCGCCCCTTCACCTTTTAGTGTGTTGTCTGGTCAACATACTGTAGCCACGTTATTGTGACTCATCGCCTGCAATGTTACATTGTTATTTTATCCAAGGTAGCACATTTACTAATGAAAGACCCGATTGTTCGACTTATTCTCTGGAAGTTACACATCATTACATATACCCTTGTTACCCGTACCAAGTTTCATATACAAGATTATTCTCAGGATGCTAAACTTAAAGTCATTTTAATTCAACAAGTACTGTGTATTGTTAACTTGCAGCATTAATGTTAATAAGTTATTTTACCCCAGGATAAAAGTTTCATTAATGTTTATTACCTTATAGGGATGAATGTACTTAATATGGAAAGGTGATCAATATTAGCCATTATAATGCCAATCCTTGGACAGCGTTGACTACTTGACCTTCATTTATTACAACCAAGTCTTCCATCCATAAGGTGGGTGGTGTTAGATGGGTGGACATATAATAGTCAAAACTTGTAATTACAGTTCTATAGTTAATGTTACAGATGTCATTAGATAATCAAGTAAGAAACTTTCATGCAGTGTGAACTTACATACAATATGTACACTATCTATATTTTAATTTTAGTTTATTATGAAGAGAAAGAAGTTAAATATAATGAGGTAGTAAATAAACAGTTTACGACAATGTTATTTATTAACAAAAAAATTAAGGAAAATTAAATAAACTTGTTCAGTAAATATATAATATTACAAATATCAAACAAATTTAATATGCAATCTCTATACCTGCTAATTAATATATGGCAGCGACCACAGACCTTTCGTATATAAACTGTATGGAAGTGACATGAACTTCACATATCTCTCGACTATACAGATGTCACCAGTTTCATTTAACATCTAAATGAACAAACGGTCAACTTGCAAGGTGGAGGCAACAATTACACCACATCCCTGACCAGTGTAGTGTAATCCACACTACACTTACATATATACAACCCTTTCCAGGAAATCCTCATTTACAAGGTCACAGCTTGCATACAAACAGCGGCACTCTATGCAGATGTAAATAAATAAAAATTCCATATTGTCATATGAAAGAACATATTGGTACTTTCCACCAAATAGAAAGTACCATCATAAATCATGAGTCAGGCAGTGTGCCAGTGTCGTACAAGGTTGCTAGTATGATACCAATTTTCAAGAAAAGAGATAAATCACTTACGTCAAACTATCAGCCAATTAGCTTAACGTGTAATGCGGGAAAGTTGGTTGAATCGATAATTGCAAATATCATTCGTATTCACCATGAAAAAATGGATTAAAAGAAACAATAATAGGAGCTGCCTCGTATGGGCCAATAGGCCTTCTGCCTTCTACCTTGATAAGAACATAAGAACATAAAAATAATGGTAACTGCAGATGTGGGGAATTCTGGCTCCAGTATAATACTAAGAAAATGTATAATTATGTGAATGTAAAATAATGATAAATTCTTCGTACTAAAATTCTTCACAAATCTACGGTAGTAGGAGGCAAGACCAAGGAAGTGCAGGAGCTGCTTCCTGGTGGTAGGCTGTGGGTAATGCTGGATGACTTGGGTATGTATGTTTAACGGAGCTATGCTGCCACTCCCTATCTCATGACCAAGATAACGTACTTTACTTTTGGCAAAGGTGGACTTGCCCAAATTGATGGTGAGGCCGGCTGTCAGGAGCTTGGCAAACAAACATTGCAGCTGAAGCAGATGTTCGCTCCAGGTGTTGGTTGCCACAACGATGTCATCCAAGTAGGCGTAGGTGTTATCTAAGCCATGGATGACGCGGTTGACAGCTCGCTGGAAGGTGGCCGGGGCATTACATAGTCCAAATGGAAGGCGTTCGTATCTGTAAAGGCCAAAGGGAGTGGTAAAGGCAGATATTTCCTTAGCTCGTTCTGTCAAACATACTTGGTAGTATCCCTTGAGTAAGTCTAACTTTGATAGATACCGAGCATTACCAATGGCGTCAAGGATGTCATTTATTCTAGGTAATGGATAAACATCCATGATAGTCACAAGACTCAATTTCCAATAATCGGTACACAACCTCTCTTTACCTTGCGGTTTCGGCACCAAGATGCAGGGTGAGGCCCAAGGGGGCTCACAAGGGGTGGCCAGCCCATGATCCAGGAGGTACTGTACTTCAGCACGCATGACTTCCTTTTTGCTCGGGTTGATTCTGTAGAAAGGTTGACGAATCGGCCGGGTGTCAGGGAGTAGCTGGATGTCATGCTGAACCACTTTACACTCCTGTGGATCATCGCTGAACAACTTCTGATGTTCCTTGAAGATTCTGATGAGAGGAGCACTATTACTGTCCTGTAAATAGGTATGAAGATCATTAAGGATTTCCGAGTTGGAAGGCACTGACTCAGGGTTAGTGCTTTCGGGAGGAGAAGCAGTGAAGGTCTCACTGTGGAGGTATGGACCTTTAAAGGTGGATAATGATACCAACACAGTAGGGGGAGTACCTTGATACTGCTTCAGGAGGTTGACGTGGCACAACTGGGTCTTCCGCCGCCTATCTGGAGTCTCAAGAACGTAGTTGTGGTTGTTTCTGCACTCCTTGATGCGGTAAGGTCCTGAAAACTTGTTTTGCAATGGAGAACCTGGGATAGGAAAGTATGCCAACACGAAGTCTCCTGGTTTAAATTTCCTTAATTTGCTGCTTTGGTCAAATTGAGTCTGGGCTTTCAATAGATTGTCATTAGCAAATTTACGTACTCTCTCTAGAATGTGTTTTAAGTTTTGAAGAAACTGAGGCACATTCTGAGGGTCACTGAAGGTGGCATTACGTAGAGAGTCTTTAAAAGCTTTGAGAGGAGTACGGCACTTACGTCCGTAGAGCATCTCATAAGGAGACACTCCTAGAGACTCATTGGGGAGACTTCTGAAAATGCACATAATGATGTCAAGTTGTTTATCCCAGTCCTTCAAGGTTTCATTGCAAAATTTCTTTAGGAGTGCTCTAATAGTCTGATGACTACGTTCAAGAGAACCCTGTGAAGCAGGATGATAGGGGCTGGACAATACCTGTGTGATGTTGAACTCCTCCAGTGTCTTCTTGAAGAGATCACTGGTGAAGTTGGTGCCACAGTCACTCTGAACCTTCCTTGGAAATCCATATTGGGTGAAGATCTTCGTTAGTTGTTTCACCACAGTAGCAGCCGTAATGTTCTTTACTGGAACTGGTATGGGGAATCTGCCGGTAGGACACAAGATAGTTAGTATATAGGCGTTGCCAGAACTGGTCCGGGGTAAAGAACCAACACAGTCTATGATGAGTCTGTGGAAAGGCTCCGCAGTCACCTGAATAGGAGTCAATGGGGCCTGAGGAATAGAGATGTTAGGTTTACCTGCCATCTGACATGTATGACACTGTTGGACGTACTTTTTGATGTCCTTAACCATTCCTGGCCAGTAGTAGTCTTGTCTGATTCCGTGGTAGGTTTTGTTATAACCATAGTGAGAAAGTGCTCCATGGGCCAGGTGTAGAATATCGGGCCGTTGGCTGGTGGGAACCACTAGTTGTTCGACATTTGCCCAATCGTCGTCCTCCTTCAGCTTACTGGGTCTGTACCTGACGTAGAGCAACTGATTCTCTAGGAAGAACCCAGGGATACTGTCAGGTTGAGTCTCAGCCTGGAAGAATAATGGTGTTAATGATTGATCTTCCCTCTGTAACTTACGGAACTCCAAACTGGTAAGATTTGGTGGTAGATTCTGAGGGTCTTGAGGGACAGCGGTAGCAGTAGAGTCAGCTGGTTGCGGGCGTGCAGCTTGTGCACGGGTGGTCACCAAAACCGGAGGAGAAACTTCATCACTTTCTTGGACCTCTGCTGAAACATACTCAAAGATGGGATTGTCCACTACAGAGTTACACACCTGGGGTTTGTCCACGGTGATCAGGTTGGACGGTTGCAGATCTTCTGCCAAGTCGTTGCCCAGGAGAAGTTGCACTCCAGACATGGGAAAAGGCTTCTCCCTGATGGCGACTTGGACTTCACCGGTCACAAAAGGACAATCCAGGTGGACTCTGCCGAGTGGATACGGAGTGCTAGCAGTAAGGTCAGTGATAAGGACGGTTTCCCTGGTGTAGGTGATGTTAGGCACAGCTGATTTCAATATTATGGACTGAAGAGCCGCTGTGTCCCTCAAGATCTTCAATTTGAAACGTCCCTCCGAATCTGTACCATTGGTAGAGACAGTTCCAGGATACAGGTGTTTGCTGAAGAGAGAAAGATCATTAACAGGAACACCAACATTCATCACAGGCTTACCGAACTTCGGAGGAGTCGGTTTGGGTTTAGTTGTTTCATTGCCTTTGTATTGAGCTTTCCCACATCTATCTATGGTATGTTCATAGAGTTTGCAATACTTACAATACAATTGAGAGCTTGCTTGATCTGTACCTACTTTATCATAACTATACCAAGACTTCTTACTGGGAGGTGGTGATGGTGATAGCCGATGGATGAGGCTGTAAGTGTCAGCTGACTTCGCACATTTGATGTAGTCGATTTCTTCTTTATCTGCTAAATATAAACGGACGGAAGGGGGGAACACGTCTCAAGAATTCCTCAACTAGCATGAGGTTGATGAGCTCTGAAAATGTAGACATATGCTGCTTCCAGCCATTTCATGATATATCTTTTCTTGGTATTGGGAAATTCTAGAAAGGTGGTGTTACTTGCCTTTAGATAGTCACGGAATTTTCGTCTGTAGCTTTCGGTGGAGAGAAGGTAGGCGTCCAGAACTGCTTGCTTCAGGGTCTGGTAGTCATTCTCAGATGCTAAGGTACTGAGAGTAACTGCAGCTCTACCTGTGAGATGCACTCTGAGAAGGGTATACCATTGATCTGCAGGCCAGCTAAGTTTATTAGCTAGGGTCTCAAAAGTGGTAAAAAAGACATCAATCTCTGTCTCAACGAATGGTGGCATTAACTTACTTGCATGGGAGACATTGAAACTTACTGGAAGACTAGCGGTAGCTTGTTGGCACTGAGTGTGGTGTGTAGTTTCCAACTTGAGTTCTCGTTGACGACATTCTATAGCCATCTCCGCTTGCTGTTTGTCATGCTCGCGTTGTATCTCCAGGTGGCGTTGTTCTGCTTCAAACTGTACTCGCTCACGCTCTCTGAATAGGGCCATCTCACGTTCCTTTAGGGCCGCCTCTCGTTCTTGTTCTTCTTTCCTGATTGCAGCTTCTTCTTTCCTCATTTGTAGAGCTTCTTTCGCCATGACAGCCTCTCTTTCTCTCATGTGGATAGCTTCTTGCTGTTGCTCCCGCTGGAGTTTTGCAAGTTCGAGCTTGAGTTTTATAGTTGCCAGATCTTGTTTATCTGCAATAGAATAAGTTTCGTGAGTTTCAGAGTCAATCTTCCCTTCATCTAAGAGGTGATCCAATATTAAGTTATGCAATTCATTTTTGTTGGCTCCATGGGGAACATCTAGTTGATACTCGTGTGCAAGAGTTTATAATTCGGTCCTCTTGGCACGACTTAAGGTTCCTATTTCACCTGCTGGATCGTTACGAAAAGCTGGGAGACGAAACATGGTGAAAAATAGCAAATAAATGTACAACGAATACTTGTGATATGGTAAGTGTCAGTAACAGGATAACGTGGCAACTGGTAACTATCCTGTGGAATTTAATATTTAACAATTAATGTTAATTTTAGAATGGTAAATGATTAGTCAATCAAAAGCGCAGGAAATCTTGTACCCGGTACTCAATGTAAGAGAAAAAGGGCAAGAAAATCCTACTAAATAAATGAAACTGAGTTTCTAAAACAAATGAAACATTTAATTGTTCCAAAAGTGAATAAGGTAGTCCAAGAATGTAGGCATACCTTGCAGAGTCTTTATAGGACAGAAGCAAGAGTTTTCCCACTAAATGAAATATGATACTTACAGAATTAGCGAACTTTGTGCTCTGAAAAAAGAAAGCTAATTCCCTACCTAAGTAAATATCATCATCTCTGACCGACGTGTAGGGGTGCGAGTGTCAACTGGTGACGAGAACTGCTGCTGAGGTCCCAACTCAGCAACGTAGTCCGTGCTAGAGAAACTATGGCCCTCTTTATCCTCCTTTGGTCGGATTGCAGAAGATAGGGTGCTTTGACCCCGAAGACAAACCAAAGTACCAGGGTACCCAAAATGATGATCTGAGATTGAGAAATATCCTAGGGACAAAAGGTGGAAAACACGAGTAATAACACGGAGGGAGGGATGACCAATTAAGAGAATGACTGCGGCCGACAGTCACCACGTAATCCAAAGTTATCCAACACTCACTATATGCTACTCTCGGAATGCACAATACACACAGATCCATATGAATATTAAAAGTAATGAAAATATTGAAAAGCAACTTTATCAAAGTCAAGTACGCTTACCACAAATTGACGTTCTGGTACTAGTACCTGAGTGAAGCTCCATGGACAGGCCCCCAATAAATGTGACGGGAAAGTGTTGGAGTGTAGATGTTTGGCAGTCCTCCAATGGCTGGTGTCAATGCCTAGTCACACTTACAAAAAAAAAGATAGACTGCTTGCCTGTTGTCTGTCTATCTGTGGTAAAGTAAGGGAAGACACGCAAAACACAAAATATGAACAATGAAACTTTAATTAATCTAGAAAACAAATTATAAACAAAGACAATCCCTTGGCAATGTACAGTGCAAAAGAACAAGTCAAAAACAATGTAACATATATGAGTAATAGGGATGAAGTTACTCTACATTAATATAACGTTAAAAGGTGAAAAATAATCAGGTGCTGAGAATATGGTGCTAGCTGCGAGATACAGCAATATCAGTTAGTTGTTCACTGCTTGAGAGCACAAGGATATTCTGACTTCAATGGCTGGACCAAGCCCAGACATCAACTCAGGTAGAGGGCGCTGAGGTGCAGTGTACAGGTGTGCAGACGGCGAGTCACCAATTAGGAGCAGGCAGGCTGGGATGGGTAGTTCGCTGGTTGATGACGAGCCGGCGTGGAGGGAGTCGACTGAAACAGTCGAACACTATCTCCTGTCTGCTTCCGACATTATAGTGCCAGAGTAAATTTCAAACAAGTCTTTATCGCACTTAAAATACCCTTCACCATCGAGCATATATTAGGAGGCGGTGACCACTCGCCACAAGAAAAATACCAAATAGTCAAAGCACTGGCTAAATATCTCCAATCGACCAACAAATTGGGCCACATCTGACCCGCGCCACATTTATACCTGGCGCCACCAACAGCTAAACACAGAAAACAACTACCTCGTCGCAACACCAAGGATCAGCTGACGCCATAAATACAACACACCGCCCTACGGTGCGGCAAGTCTCCCTCTAACACGCCTCTGTTTTAATCACCGTTCCTCTATCTACAGCACAAAGCAACAAGCACCTTGGTAGCTCCGATCATCTTCAACATAAACGCGTCCAACAACATCAGTACTGGTGCAGTCATCGGGAGGACAAACCCTTCATGCAAACTGCACCTACTATCAACAAGAAGAAGAAGAGAAGAGCAGGCTCAATCTCTCTTGAAAGAGATTATTGTCACAATATATATATATATATATATATATATATATATATATATATATATATATATATATATATATATATATATATATATATATATATATATATATGTATATATGTCGTACCTAGTAGCCAGAACTCACTTCTCAGCCTAATATGCAAGACCAAATTTGCCTAATAAGCCATGTTTTCCTCAATTAATATATTTTCTCTAATTTTTTTCTTATGAAATGATAAAGCTACCCATTTCATTATGTATGAGGTCAATTTTTTTTTATTGGAGTTAAAATTAACGTAGATATATGACCAAACCTAACCAACCCTACCTAACCTAACCTAACCTATCTTTATAGGTTAGGTTAGGTTAGGTAGCCGGAAAAGTTAGGTTAGGTTAGGTTAGGTAGGTTAGGTAGTCGAAAAACAATTAATTCATGAAAACTTGGCTTACTAGGCAAATTTGGCCTTGCATAGTAGGCTGAGAAGTGAGTTCTGGCTACTAGGTACGACATATATATATATATATATATATATATATATATATATATATATATATATATATATATATATATATATATATATATATATATATATATATATATATGTATATACATATATATATATATATATATATATATATATATATATATATATATATATATATATATATATATATATATATATATATATATATATATATATATATATATATATATATTAGTATATTTTGGTAGCAGTCTTTCCTGTAGACATATATTATTAAATATGACCGAAAAAGTAAGATTAATAATTCTAACACGAATTTTCTCAATATTTCGTACATTTCTTTTCACTGTTGGAGGTAAATCAAAAATCAATTCTCCAAAATTCATTTTTATTTCTAGTCTGACGCGACACGAGCGCGTTTCGTAAAACTTATTACATTTTCAAAGACTTTAGTTTACAAATACACAGTTATTACGAAACGCGTTCAAGTGTCGCGTCAGACTAGAAATAAAAATGAATTTTGTCGAATTGATTTTTCAATTACCATCAACAGTGAAAAGAAACATAAGAAAGATCGAGAAAATTCGTGTTAGAATTATTAATCTTACTTTTTCGGTCATATTTAATGATATATGTCTACAGGAAAGACTGCTACCAAAATATACTAATATTAAAACGCACGACCCAGCAGCAAGGAATCAAGCCTTCACGATAAAATATCGCCAAGATCTGAATCGTAATCAGATATACAAGGCAGAAAATGAAATCAAAGACAACAAAACGCAACTACTTCATGCTACAAACGAATGGAGAAACAGCAACATCGACGAAAGTCTCCGTACTCGCATTAAGCAACACCTCGACATCCTCACAGACCGACATCACCTCAGCACTGAAACAAGGATTATCAAGAAACTAACAACATTATATGGAGGACCTATGGCAATTCCACGACCAAGAGACGGCTTCCTGAACCTTGCAGGAATCAACCTCACTGAGGACCAAGTCACTCTCCTAAATCTGGGTATAAACTGTCACGTTATGTCCAGACCAAGTGAGATGGCCCGGAAAGTGAAGTTGGAGATTCTGTTGGACGACATATTCGACCTCGAGACACAAACGAAGGTCACCACCAAAGGCACCTTACAAGCAGAACTTATTGCGGAAGGAGGAAAGAATCGGGGCAATTACAGAAGCACCATACTGTCCCCCGAGCTCAAAGCGGCAGCTAAGAGCCTTCGTGAGAACAAGGAAATAGTTGTCAGGAGAGGTGACAAGTCGCCAATATACGTCATTCTTAAAAAAGACGAATATCTGGCGAAAATGAACCTCATACTCTCTGACCAAACTAAATTCCAAAGGGTAACGAAGGACACTACAGCCGAATTGAAAGCAAAGGTCAACAAATTGATCGAAACTGTGAACGCCAAGAAATCCGGACTCCACCTGCCAAAGATTATTGGGGAATATAAACCTGGATACGCATATGGAAATGTCAAGACACATAAGCCTGGAAACCCACTTCGGCCAATCATCAGCCAGATACCCACACCCACGTACAGACTGGCGAAACGACTCAACGGCTTGCTGACTCCTTATGTCCCTTGCGCCTTCAGCCTGAAGTCTCCAAAGGAATTTGTTGACTTACTGCGGGGAACACGGGCCACAGGGATAAGAGCCTCGTTGGACGTAGAATCACTGTTTACCAACGTACCTGTGGATGAAACAATCGGGATGATAGCGGACAGAGTGTATCGTGATCCGGCCTGTACTCCTCTTGACATACCAGAAAACATTCTAAGGAAACTACTCCAAGCTTGTACTAAAGAGGCACCCTTCTTGAGCCCGGATGGGCACATGTATAAGCAAGTAGATGGGGTCGCCATGGGTTCTCCCCTAGGTGTCCTGTTTGCGAACTTCTACATGGGTACCATCGAGCAAAAAGTCTTAGTCGACATGAACTTGAAACCGGCCATATACTGCAGGTATGTTGACGACATTTTTACACAGGTACCTGATGTCAGACATCTGCAGGAGCTGAAGGAGGCATTTGAGCAGAATTCTGTGTTGCGTTTCACTTACGAGATGGAGAAGGATGGGAAGCTGCCCTTTCTAGATGTAACAGTCATGGAAAGGAGCGGAGGTTTCCACACTGCAGTCTACACTAAGGAAACAAACATAGGAATGTGCCTAAATGCCAACAGTGACTGCCCAGACAGGTACAAGAGGAGTGTTGTTAACGCTTATGTCGACCGTGCTCTCAGCCACAGCTCAGGATGGAAGCAAGTCGACGAAGAACTCTGTAGGGTAAGGCAGGTCCTAGTCAACAACGGCTTCTCCAATGGTTTCGTTGAAGACATCATAAGAAGGAAAGTGAAACGCCATGCAACCTCTGAAGAGACAACTAACACAACACCTATACCCCCTATTAGACTATTTTACAGGAACTTCTTTTCCACAGCTCATAAAACGGAGGAAAGGGTCCTGAAAGATATTGTTAATAGAAACGTTATCCCTACAGACAAAAATCAGAAGATACAACTGACGATTTACTATAAAACCAAAAAAACGGCCAGCCTACTCATGAGAAACTCTCCAGACACAAAGCAGAACGCTTTAAAAGAGACCAACGTCGTCTATGCCTTCAAATGCCCTCTTGGGGACTGTAAGCCTCAAAAAACTCAGTATATAGGCAAGACAACAACATCTCTTTCCAGGCGATTAACGATGCATAAGCAACAGGGCTCCATTAAGGAACATATAATCTCTTCCCACAACCAAACCATCACCAGAGAAATCTTAGCAAACAACACAGAAATCATCGATAGATACAGCGATAGCAGGCGGCTTGACATCTGCGAGGCACTACACATCAAGAAGTCAACACCAGCAATCAACAGCCAATTAATGCACAACTATATTCTACCCACTTCAAGACTCCGCTCCAATATAGAAGCATCAAGAAATATGGGCCAATAGGCCCTCTGCAATTACTTCCATTCTTACCTTCAATACCCATTGTTTCGTGTTCTATCCTGTGTTGAAAGTTTTGTTCACCTCATCCAAAACTGTTGTAACATATCACCTCACCCAAAATGCGGGTATAAAATGAAAAATGAAAGCTGTTTAAATCATAGCATAAGTAAGAACTCTATTTAGTGTTTGCAGGTAATAGTTGTGTGTGTGTAAACTAAAAGTCTTTGAAAATGTAATAAGTTATTACAAAACGCGTTCAAGTGTCGCGTCAGACTAGAAATAAAAATGAATTTTGGAGAATTGATTTTTCAATTACCATCAACAGTGAAAAGAAACATAAGAAAGATCGAGAAAATTCGTGTTAGAATTATTAATCTTACTTTTTCGGTCATATTTAATAATATATGTCTACAGGAAAGACTGCTACCAAAATATACTAATATTAAAACGCACGACCCAGCAGCAAGGAATCAAGCCT
Source organism: Procambarus clarkii (assembly GCF_020424385.1). Taxonomy (NCBI): domain Eukaryota; kingdom Metazoa; phylum Arthropoda; class Malacostraca; order Decapoda; family Cambaridae; genus Procambarus; species Procambarus clarkii. The sequence goes on along the minus strand of NC_059602.1, from coordinate 23,875,857 downwards.
TCACGATAAAATATCGCCAAGATCTGATTCGTAATCAGATATACAAGGCAGAAAATGAAATCAAAGACAACAAAACGCAACTACTTCATGCTACAAACGAATGGAGAAACAGCAACATCGACGAAAGTCTCCGTACTCGCATCGAGCAACACCTCGACATCCTCACAGACCGACATCACCTCAGCACTGAAACAAGGATAATCAAGAAACTAACAACGTTATATGGAGGACCTATGGCAATTCCACGACCAAGAGACGGCTTCCTGAACCTTGCAGGAATCAACCTCACTGAGGACCAAGTCACTCTCCTAAATCTGGGTATAAACTGTCACGTTATGTCCAGACCAAGTGAGATGGCCCGGAAAGTGGAGTTGGAGATTCTGTTGGACGACATATTCGACCTCGAGACACAAAAGAAGGTCACCACCAAAGACACCTTACAAGCAGAACTTATTGCGGAAGGAGGAAAGAATCGAGGCAACTACAGAAGCACCATACTGTCCCCCGAGCTCAAAGCGGCAGCTAAGAGCCTTCGTGAGAACAAGGAAATAGTTGTCAGGAGAGGTGACAAGTCGCCAATATACGTCATTCTTAAAAAAGACGAATATCTGGCGAAAATGAACCTCATACTCTCTGACCAAACTAAATTCCAAAGGGTAACGAAGGACACTACAGCCGAATTGAAAGCAAAGGTCAACAAATTGATCGAAACTGTGAACGCCAAGAAATCCGGACTCCACCTGCCAAAGATTATTGGGGAATATAAACCTGGATACGCGTATGGAAATGTCAAGACACATAAGCCTGGAAACCCACTTCGGCCAATCATCAGCCAGATACCCACACCCACGTACAGACTGGCGAAACGACTCAACGGCTTGCTGACTCCTTATGTCCCTTGCGCCTTCAGCCTGAAGTCTCCAAAGGAATTTGTTGACTTACTGCGGGGAACACGGGCCACAGGGATAAGAGCCTCGTTGGACGTAGAATCACTGTTTACCAACGTACCTGTGGATGAAACAATCGGGATGATAGCGGACAGAGTGTATCGTGATCCGGCCTGTACTCCTCTTGACATACCAGAAAACATTCTAAGGAAACTACTCCAAGCTTGTACTAAAGAGGCACCCTTCTTGAGCCCGGATGGGCACATGTATAAGCAAGTAGATGGGGTCGCCATGGGTTCTCCCCTAGGTGTCCTGTTTGCGAACTTCTACATGGGTACCATCGAGCAAAAAGTCTTAGTCGACATGAACTTGAAACCGGCCATATACTGCAGGTACGTACGTTGAAGACATTTTTACACAGGTACCTGATGTCAGACATCTGCAGGAGCTGAAGGAGGCATTTGAGCAGAATTCTGTGTTGCGTTTCACTTACGAGATGGAGTAGGATGGGAAGCTGCCCTTTCTAGATGTAACAGTCATGGAAAGGAGCGGAGGTTTCCTCACTGCAGTCTACACTAAGGAAACAAACATAGGAATGTGCCTAAATGCCAACTGTGACTGCCCAGACAGGTACAAGAGGAGTGTTGTTAACGCTTATGTCGACCGTGCTCTCAGCCACAGCTCAGGATGGAAGCAAGTCGACGAAGAACTCTGTAGGGTAAGGCAGATCCTAGTCAACAACGGCTTCTCTAAACGTTTCGTTGAAGACATCATAAGAAGGAAAGTGAAACGCCATGCAACCTCTGAAGAGACAACTAACACAACACCTATACCCCCTATTAGACTATTTTACAGGAACTTCTTTTCCACAGCTCATAAAACGGAGGAAAGGGTCCTGAAAGATATTGTTAATAGAAACGTTATCCCTACAGACAAAAATCAGAAGATACAACTGACGATTTACTATAAAACCAAAAAAACGGCCAGCCTACTCATGAGAAACTCTCCAGACACAAAGCAGAACGCTTTAAAAGAGACCAACGTCGTCTATGCCTTCAAATGCCCTCTTGGGACTGTAAGCCTCAAAAAACTCAGTATATAGGCAAGACAACAACATCTCTTTCTAGGCGATTAACGATGCATAAGCAACAGGGCTCCATTAAGGAACATATAATCTCTTCCCACAACCAAACCATCACCAGAGAAATCTTAGCAAACAACACAGAAATCATCGATAGATACAGCGATAGCAGGCGGCTTGACATCTGCGAGGCACTACACATCAAGAAGTCAACACCAGCAATCAACAGCCAATTAATGCACAACTATATTCTACCCACTTCAAGACTCCGTTCCAATATAGAAGCATCAAGAAATATGGGCCAATAGGCCCTCTGCAATTACTTCCATTCTTACCTTCAATACCCATTGTTTCGTGTTCTATCCTGTGTTGAAAGTTTTGTTGACCTCATCCAAAACTGTTGTAACATATCACCTCACCCAAAATGCGGGTATAAAATGAAAAATGAAAGCTGTTTAAATCATAGCATAAGTAAGAACTCTATTTAGTGTTTGCAGGTAATAGTTGTGTGTATGTAAACTAAAAGTCTTTGAAAATGTAATAAGTTATTACAAAACGTGTTCAAGTGTCGCGTCAGACTAGAAATAAAAATGAATTTTGGAGAATTGATTTTTCAATTACCATCAACAGTGAAAAGAAACATAAGAAAGATCGAGAAATTCATGTTAGAATTATTAATCTTACTTTTTCGGTCATATTTAATGATATATGTCTACAGGAAAGACTGCTACCAAAATATACTAATATTAAAACGCACGACCCAGCAGCAAGGAATCAAGCCTTCACGATAAAATATCGCCAAGATCTGATTCAGATATACAAGATTACTGTATCAGATATACAAGGCAGAAAATGAAATCAAAGACAACAAAACGTAACTACTTCATGCTACAAACGAATGGAGAAACAGCAACATCGACGAAAGTCTCCGTACTCGCATCGAGCAACACCTCGACATCCTCACAGACCGACATCACCTCAGCACTGAAACAGGGATAATCAAGAAATTAACAACGTTATATGGAGGACCTATGGCAATTCCACGACCAAGAGACAGCTTTCTGAATCTTGCAAGAATCAACCTCACTGAGGACCAAGTCACTCTCCTAAATCTGGGTATAAACTGTCACGTTATGTCCAGACCAATTGAGATGTCCGGGAGAGTGAAGTTGGAGATTCTGTTGTACGACATATTCGACCTCGAGACACAAAAGAAGGTCACCACCAAAGACACCTTACGAGCAGAACTTATTGCAGAAGGAGGAAAGAATCGAGGCAACTACAGAAGCACCATACTGTCCCCCGAGCTCAAAGCGGCTGCTAAGAGCCTTCGTGAGAACAAGGAAATAGTTGTCAGGAGAGGTGACAAGTCACCAATATACGTCATTCTTAAAAAAGACGAATATCTGGCGAAAATGAACCTCATACTCTCTGACCAAACTAAATTCCAAAGGGTAACGAAGGACACTACAGCCAAATTGAAAGCAAAGGTCAACAAATTGATCGAAACTGTGAACGCCAAGAAATCCGGACTCCACCTGCCAAGGATTATTGGGGAATATAAACCTGGATACGCGTATGGAAATGGCAAGACACATAAGCCTGGAAACCCACTTCGGCCAATCTTCAGCCAGATACCCACACCCACGTACAGACTGGCGAAACGACTCAACGGCTTGCTGACTCCTTATGCCCCTTGCGCCTTCAGCCTGAAGTCTCCAAAGGAATTTGTTGACTTACAGCGGGGAACACGGGCCACAGGGATAAGAGCCTCGTTGGACGTAGAATTACTGTTTACCAACGTCCCTGTGGATGAAACAATCGGGATGATAGCGGACAGAGTGTATCATGATCTGGTCTGTACTCCTCTTGACATACCAGAAAAAATTCTAAGGAAACTACTCCAAGCTTTTACTAAAGAGGCACCCATCTTGAGCCCGGATTGGCACATGTATAACAAGTAGATGGGGTCGCCATGGGTTCTCCCCTAGGTGTCCTGTTTGCGAACTTCTACATGGGTACTATCGAGCAAAAAGTCTTAATCGACATGAAGTTAAAACCAACCATATACTGCAGGAATGTTGACGACATTTTTACACAGGTACCTGATGTCAGACATCTGCAGGAGCTGAAGGAGGCATTTGAGCAGAATTCTGTGTTGCGTTTCACTTACGAGATGGAGAAGGAGGGGAAGCTGCCCTTTCTAGATGTAACAGTCGTGGAAAGGAACGGAGGTTTCCACACTGCAGTCTACACTAAGGAAACAAACATAGGAATGTGCCTAAATGCCAACAGTGACTGCCCAGACAGGTACAAGTGGAGTGTTATTAACGTTTATGTCGACCGTGCTCTCAGTCACAACTCAGGATGGAAGCAAGTCGACGAAGAACTCTGTAGGGTAAGGTAGATCCTAGTCAACAACGGCTTCTCCAATGGTTTCGTTGAAGACATCATAAGAAGGAAAGTGAAACGCCATGCAACCTCTGAAGAGACAACTAACACAACACCTATACCCCCTATTAGACTATTTTACAGGAACTTCTTTTCCACAGCTCATAAAGCGGAGGAATGGGTCCTGAATGATATTGTTAATAGAAATGTTATCTCTACAGACAAAAAACCTGAAGATACAACTGACGATTTACTATAAAACCAAAAAAACTGCCAGCCTACTCATGAGAAACTCTCCAGACACAAAGCAGAACGCTTTAAAAGAGACCAACGTCGTCTATGCCTTCAAATGCCTTCTTGGGAATGTAAGCCTAAAAAAACTCAGTATATAGGCAAGACAACAACATCTCTTTCTAGGCGATTAACGATGCATAAGCAACAGGGCTCCAATAGGGAACATATAATCTCTTCCCACAACCAAACCATCACCAGAGAAATCTTTGCAAACAACACAGAAATCATCGATAGATACAGCGATAGCAGGCGGCTTGACATCTGCGAGGCACTACACATCAAGAAGTCAACACCAGCAATCAACAGCCAATTAATGCACAACTATATTCTACCCACTTCAAGACTCCGCTCCAATATAGAAGCATCAAGAAATATGGGCCAATAGGCCCTCTTCAATTACTTCCATTCTTACCTTCAATACCCATTGTTTCGTGTTCTATCCTGTGTTGAAAGTTTTGTTCACCTCATCCAAAACTGTTGTAACATATCACCTCACCCAAAATGCGGGTATAAAATGAAAAATGAAAGCTGTTTAAATCATAGCATAAGTAAGAACTCTATTTAGTTTTTGCAGGTAATAGTAGTGTGTATGTAAACTAAAAGTCTTTGAAAATGTAATAAGTTATTACAAAACGCGTTCAAGTGTCGCGTCAGACTAGAAATAAAAATGAATTTTGGAGAATTGATTTTTCAATTACCATCAACAGTGAAAAGAAACATAAGAAAGATCGAGAAATTCATGTTAGAATTATTAATCTTACTTTTTCGGTCATATTTAATGATATATGTCTACAGGAAAGACTGCTACCAAAATATACTAATATTAAAACGCACGACCCAGCAGCAAGGAATCAAGCCTTCACGATAAAATATCGCCAAGATCTGATTCAGATATACAAGATTACTGTACCAGATATACAAGGCAGAAAATAAAATCAAAGACAACAAAACGCAACTACTTCATGCTACAAACGAATGGAGAAACATCAACATCGACGAAAGTCTCCGTACTCGCATCGAGCAACACCTCGACATCCTCACAGACCGACATCACCTCAGCACTGAAACAAGGATAATCAAGAAACTAACAACGTTATATGGAGGATCTATGGCAATTCCACGACCAAGAGACAGCTTTCTGAATCTTGCAAGAATCAACCTCACTGAGGACCAAGTCACTCTCCTAAATCTGGGTATAAACTGTCACGTTATGTCCAGACCAATTGAGATGTCCGGGAGAGTGAAGTTGGAGATTCTGTTGGACGACATATTCGACCTCGAGACACAAAAGAAGGTCACCACCAAAGACACCTTACGAGCAGAACTTATTGCGGAAGGAGGAAAGAATCGAGGCAACTACAGAAGCACCATACTGTCCCCCGAGCTCAAAGCGGCAGCTAAGAGCCTTCGTGAGAACAAGGAAATAGTTGTCAGGAGAGGTGACAAGTCACCAATATACGTCATTCTTAAAAAAGAAAAATATCTGGCGAAAATGAACCTCATACTCTCTGACCAAACTAAATTCCAAAGGGTAACGAAGGACACTACAGCCAAATTGAAAGCAAAGGTCAACAAATTGATCGAAACTGTGAACGCCAAGAAATCCGGACTCCACCTGCCAAGGATTATTGGGGAATATAAACCTGGATACGCGTATGGAAATGGCAAGACACATAAGCCTGGAAACCCACTTCGGCCAATCTTCAGCCAGATACCCACACCCACGTACAGACTGGCGAAACGACTCAACGGCTTGCTGACTCCTTATGCCCCTTGCGCCTTCAGCCTGAAGTCTCCAAAGGAATTTGTTGACTTACAGCGGGGAACACAGGCCACAGGGATAAGAATCTCGTTGGACGTAGAATTACTGTTTACCAACGTCCCTGTGGATGAAACAATCGGGATGATAGCGGACAGAGTGTATCGTGATCTGGTCTGTACTCCTCTTGACATACCAGAAAAAATTCTAAGGAAACTACTCCAAGCTTTTACTAAAGAGGCACCCATCTTGAGCCCGGATTGGCACATGTATAAGCAAGTAGATGGGGTCGCCATGGGTTCTCCCCTAGGTGTCCTGTTTGCGAACTTCTACATGGGTACTATCGAGCAAAAAGTCTTAATCGACATGAAGTTAAAACCAACCATATACTGCAGGAATGTTGACGACATTTTTACACAGGTACCTGATGCCAGACATCTGCAGGAGCTGAAGGAGGTATTTGAGCAGAATTCTGTGTTGCGTTTCACTTACGAGATGGAGAAGGAGGGGAAGCTGCCCTTTCTAGATGTAACAGTCGTGGAAAGGAACGGAGGTTTCCACACTGCAGTCTACACTAAGGAAACAAACATAGGAATGTGCCTAAATGCCAACAGTGACTGCCCAGACAGGTACAAGTGGAGTGTTATTAACGTTTATGTCGACCATGCTCTCAGTCACAGCTCAGGATGGAAGCAAGTCGACGAAGAACTCTGTAGGGTAAGGTAGATCCTAGTCAACAACGGCTTCTCCAATGGTTTCGTTGAAGACATCATAAGAAGGAAAGTGAAACGCCATGCAACCTCTGAAGAGACAACTAACACAACACCTATACCCCCTATTAGACTATTTTACAGGAACTTCTTTTCCAGAGCTCATAAAGCGGAGGAATGGGTCCTGAATGATATTGTTAATAGAAATGTTATCTCTACAGACAAAAAACCTGAAGATACAACTGACGATTTACTATAAAACCAAAAAGACTGCCAGCCAACTCATGAGAAACTCTCCAGACACAAAGCAGAACGCTTTAAAAGAGACCAACGTCGTCTATGCCTTCAAATGCCTTCTTGGGACTGTAAGCCTAAAAAAACTCAGTATATAGGCAAGACAACAACATCTCTTTCTAGGCGATTAACGATGCATAAGCAACAGGGCTCCAATAGGGAACATATAATCTCTTCCCACAACCAAACCATCACCAGAGAAATCTTTGCAAACAACACAGAAATCATCGATAGATACAGCGATAGCAGGCGGCTTGACATCTGCGAGGCACTACACATCAAGAAGTCAACACCAGCAATCAACAGCCAATTAATGCACAACTATATTCTACCCACTTCAAGACTCCGCTCCAATATAGAAGCATCAAGAAATATGGGCCAATAGGCCCTCTTCAATTACTTCCATTCTTACCTTCAATACCCATTGTTTCGTGTTCTATCCTGTGTTGAAAGTTTTGTTCACCTCATCCAAAACTGTTGTAACATATCACCTCACCCAAAATGCGGGTATAAAATGAAAAATGAAAGCTGTTTAAATCATAGCATAAGTAAGAACTCTATTTAGTGTTTGCAGGTAATAGTAGTGTGTATGTAAACTAAAAGTCTTTGAAAATGTAATAAGTTATTTCAAAACGCGTTCAAGTGTCGCGTCAGACTAGAAATAAAAATGAATTTTGGAGAATTGATTTTTCAATTACCATCAACAGTGAAAAGAAACATAAGAAAGATCGAGAAATTCATGTTAGAATTATTAATCTTACTTTTTCGGTCATATTTAATGATATATGTCTAGAAGGAAAGACTGCTACCAAAATATACTAATATTAAAACGCACGACCCAGCAGCAAGGAATCAAGCCTTCACGATAAAATATCGCCAAGATCTGATTCAGATATACAAGATTACTGTATCAGATATACAAGGCAGAAAATGAAATCAAAGACAACAAAACGTAACTACTTCATGCTACAAACGAATGGAGAAACATCAACATCGACGAAAGTCTCCGTACTCGCATCGAGCAACACCTCGACATCCTCACAGACCGACATCACCTCAGCACTGAAACAAGGATAATCAAGAAACTAACAACGTTATATGGAGGATCTATGGCAATTCCACGACCAAGAGACAGCTTTCTGAATCTTGCAAGAATCAACCTCACTGAGGACCAAGTCACTCTCCTAAATCTGGGTATAAACTGTCACGTTATGTCCAGACCAATTGAGATGTCCGGGAGAGTGAAGTTGGAGATTCTGTTGGACGACATATTCGACCTCGAGACACAAAAGAAGGTCACCACCAAAGACACCTTACGAGCAGAACTTATTGCGGAAGGAGGAAAGAATCGAGGCAACTACAGAAGCACCATACTGTCCCCCGAGCTCAAAGCGGCAGCTAAGAGCCTTCGTGAGAACAAGGAAATAGTTGTCAGGAGAGGTGACAAGTCACCAATATACGTCATTCTTAAAAAAGAAAAATATCTGGCGAAAATGAACCTCATACTCTCTGACCAAACTAAATTCCAAAGGGTAACGAAGGACACTACAGCCAAATTGAAAGCAAAGGTCAACAAATTGATCGAAACTGTGAACGCCAAGAAATCCGGACTCCACCTGCCAAGGATTATTGGGGAATATAAACCTGGATACGCGTATGGAAATGGCAAGACACATAAGCCTGGAAACCCACTTCGGCCAATCTTCAGCCAGATACCCACACCCACGTACAGACTGGCGAAACGACTCAACGGCTTGCTGACTCCTTATGCCCCTTGCGCCTTCAGCCTGAAGTCTCCAAAGGAATTTGTTGACTTACAGCGGGGAACACGGGCCACAGGGATAAGAATCTCGTTGGACGTAGAATTACTGTTTACCAACGTCCCTGTGGATGAAACAATCGGGATGATAGCGGACAGAGTGTATCGTGATCTGGTCTGTACTCCTCTTGACATACCAGAAAAAATTCTAAGGAAACTACTCCAAGCTTTTACTAAAGAGGCACCCATCTTGAGCCCGGATTGGCACATGTATAAGCAAGTAGATGGGGTCGCCATGGGTTCTTCCCTAGGTGTCCTGTTTGCGAACTTCTACATGGGTACTATCGAGCAAAAAGTCTTAATCGACATGAAGTTAAAACCAACCATATACTGCAGGAATGTTGACGACATTTTTACACAGGTACCTGATGTCAGACATCTGCAGGAGCTGAAGGAGGCATTTGAGCAGAATTCTGTGTTGCGTTTCACTTACGAGATGGAGAAGGAGGGGAAGCTGCCCTTTCTAGATGTAACAGTCGTGGAAAGGAACGGAGGTTTCCACACTGCAGTCTACACTAAGGAAACAAACATAGGAATGTGCCTAAATGCCAACAGTGACTGCCCAGACAGGTACAAGTGGAGTGTTATTAACGTTTATGTCGACCATGCTCTCAGTCACAGCTCAGGATGGAAGCAAGTCGACGAAGAACTCTGTAGGGTAAGGTAGATCCTAGTCAACAACGGCTTCTCTAATGGTTTCGTTGAAGACATCATAAGAAGGAAAGTGAAACGCCATGCAACCTCTGAAGAGACAACTAACACAACACCTATACCCCCTATTAGACTATTTTACAGGAACTTCTTTTCCACAGCTCATAAAGCGGAGGAATGGGTCCTGAATGATATTGTTAATAGAAATGTTATCTCTACAGACAAAAAACCTGAAGATACAACTGACGATTTACTATAAAACCAAAAAAACTGCCAGCCTACTCATGAGAAACTCTCCAGACACAAAGCAGAACGCTTTAAAAGAGACCAACGTCGTCTATGCCTTCAAATGCCTTCTTGGGACTGTAAGCCTAAAAAAACTCAGTATATAGGCAAGACAACAACATCTCTTTCTAGGCGATTAACGATGCATAAGCAACAGGGCTCCAATAGGGAATATATAATCTCTTCCCACAACCAAACCATCACCAGAGAAATCTTTGCAAACAACACAGAAATCATCGATAGATACAGCGATAGCAGGCGGCTTGACATCTGCGAGGCACTACACATCAAGAAGTCAACACCAGCAATCAACAGCCAATTAATGCACAACTATATTCTACCCACTTCAAGACTCCGCTCCAATATAAAAGCATCAAGAAATATGGGCCAATAGGCCCTCTTCAATTACTTCCATTCTTACCTTCAATACCCATTGTTTTGTGTTCTATCCTGTGTTGAAAGTTTTGTTCACCTCATCCAAAACTGTTGTAACATATCACCTCACCCAAAATGCGGGTATAAAATGAAAAATGAAAGCTGTTTAAATCATATCATAAGTAAGAACTCTATTTAGTGTTTGCAGGTAATAGTAGTGTGTATGTAAACTAAAAGTCTTTGAAAATGTAATAAGTTATTACAAAACGCGTTCAAGTGTCGCGTCAGACTAGAAATAAAAATGAATTTTGGAGAATTGATTTTTCAATTACCATCAACAGTGAAAAGAAACATAAGAAAGATCGAGAAGTTCATGTTAGAATTATTAATCTTACTTTTTCGGTCATATTTAATGATATATGTCTACAGGAAAGACTGCTACCAAAATATACTAATATTAAAACGCACGACCCAGCAGCAACGAATCAAGCCTTCACGATAAAATATCGCCAAGATCTGATTCAGATATACAAGATTACTGTATCAGATATACAAGGCAGAAAATGAAATCAAAGACAACAAAACGCAACTACTTCATGCTACAAACGAATGGAGAAACAGCAACATCGACGAAAGTCTCAGTACTCGCATCGAGCAACACCTCGACATCCTCACAGACCGACATCACCTCAGCACTGAAACAAGGATAATCAAGAAACTAACAACGTTATATGGAGGACCTATGGCAATTCCACGACCAAGAGACAGCTTTCTGAACCTTGCAAGAATCAACCTCACTGAGGAGCAAGTCACTCTCCTAAATCTGGGTATAAACTGCCACGTTATGTCCAGACCAATTGAGATGTCCGGGAGAGTGAAGTTGGAGATTCTGTTGGACGACATATTCGACCTCGAGACACAAAAGAAGGTCACCACCAAAGACACCTTACGAGCAGAACTTATTGCGGAAGGAGGAAAGAATCGAGGCAACTACAGAAGCACCATACTGTCCCCCGAGCTCAAAGCGGCAGCTAAGAGCCTTCGTGAGAACAAGGAAATAGTTGTCAGGAGAGGTGACAAGTCACCAATATACGTCATTCTTAAAAAAGAAAAATATCTGGCGAAAATGAACCTCATACTCTCTGACCAAACTAAATTCCAAAGGGTAACGAAGGACACTACAGCCAAATTGAAAGCAAAGGTCAACAAATTGATCGAAACTGTGAACGCCAAGAAATCCGGACTCCACCTGCCAAGGATTATTGGGGAATATAAACCTGGATACGCGTATGGAAATGGCAAGACACATAAGCCTGGAAACCCACTTCGGCCAATCTTCAGCCAGATACCCACACCCACGTACAGACTGGCGAAACGACTCAATGGCTTGCTGACTCCTTATGCCCCTTGCGCCTTCAGCCTGAAGTCTCCAAAGGAATTTGTTGACTTACAGCGGGGAACAAGGGCCACAGGGATAAGAGCCTCGTTGGACGTAGAATTACTGTTTACCAACGTCCCTGTGGATGAAACAATCGGGATAATAGCGGACAGAGTGTATCGTGATCCGGTCTGTACTCCTCTTGACATACCAGAAAACATTCTAAGGAAACTACTCCAAGCTTGTACTAAAGAGGCACCCATCTTGAGCCCAGATGGGCTCAAGTATATGCACATGTATATGCAAGTAGATGGGGTCGCCATGGGTTCTCCCCTAGGTGTCCTGTTTGCGAACTTCTACATGGGTACTATCGAGCAAAAAGTCTTAGTCGACATGAAGTTAAAACCAACCATATACTGCAGGAATGTTGACGACATTTTTACACAGGTACCTGATGTCAGACATCTGCAGGACCTGAAGGAGGCATTTGAGCAGAATTCTGTGTTGCGTTTCACTTACGAGATGGAGAAGGAGGGGAAGCTGCCCTTTCTAGATGTAACAGTCGTGGAAAGGAACGGAGGTTTCCACACTGCAGTCTACACTAAGGAAACAAACATAGGAATGTGCCTAAATGTCAACAGTGACTGCCCAGACAGGTACAGTGGAGTGTTATTAACGTTTATGTCGACCGTGCTCTCAGTCACAGCTCAGGATGGAAGCAAGTCGACGAAGAACTCTGTAGGGTAAGGCAGGTCCTAGTCAACAACGTCTTCTCCAATGGTTTCGTTGAAGACATCATAAGAAGGAAAGTGAAACGCCATGCAACCTCTGAAGAGACAACTAACACAACACCTATACCCCCTATTAGACTATTTTACAGGAACTTCTTTTCCACAGCTCATAAAGCGGAGGAATGGGTCCTGAATGATATTGTTAATAGAAACGTTATCTCTACAGACAAAAATCAGAAGATACATCTGACGATTTACTATAAAACCAAAAAAACTGCCAGCCTACTCAAGAGAAACTTTCCAGACACAAAGCAGAACGCTTTAAAAGAGCCCAAAGTCGTCTATGCCTTCAAATGCCTTCTTGGGGACTGTAAGCCTCAAAAAACTCAGTATATAGGCAAGACAACAACATCTCTTTCTAGGCGATTTACGATGCATAAGCAACAGGGCTCCATTAAGGAACATATAATCTCTTCCCACAACCAAACCATCACCAGAGAAATCTTTGCAAACAACACAGAAATCATCGATAGATACAGCGATAGCAGGCGGCTTGACATCTGCGAGGCACTACACATCAAGAAGTCAACACCAGCAATCAACAGCCAATTAATGCACAACTATATTCTACCCACTTCAAGACTCCGCTCCAATATAGAAGCATCAAGAAATATGGGCCAATAGGCCCTCAGCAATTACTTCCATTCTTACCTTCAATACCCATTGTTTCGTGTTCTATCCTGTGTTGAAAGTTTTGTTCACCTCATCCAAAACTGTTGTAACATATCACCTCACCCAAAATGCGGGTATAAAATGAAAAATGAAAGCTGTTTAAATCATAGCATAAGTAAGAACTCTATTTAGTTTGCAGGTAATAGTTGTGTGTGTGTAAACTAAAAGTCTTTGAAAATGTAATAAGTTATTACAAAACGCGTTCAAGTGTCGCGTCAGACTAGAAATAAAAATGAATTTTGGAGAATTGATTTTTCAATTACCATCAACAGTGAAAAGAAACATAAGAAAGATCGAGAAATTCATGTTAGAATTATTAATCTAACTTTTTCGGTCATATTTAATGATATATGTCTACAGGAAAGACTGCTACCAAAATATACTAATATTAAAACGCACGACCCAGCAGCAAGGAATCAAGCCTTCACGATAAAATATCGCCAAGATCTGATTCAGATATACAAGATTACTGTACCAGATATACAAGGCAGAAAATAAAATCAAAGACAACAAAACGCAACTACTTCATGCTACAAACGAATGGAGAAACAGCAACATCGACGAAAGTCTCAGTACTCGCATCGAGCAACACCTCGACATCCTCACAGACCAACATCACCTCAGCACTGAAACAAGGATAATCAAGAAACTAACAACGTTATATGGAGGACCTATGGCAATTCCACGACCAAGAGACAGCTTTCTGAACCTTGCAAGAATCAACCTCACTGAGGACCAAGTCACTCTCCTAAATCTGGGTATAAACTGTCACGTTATGTCCAGACCAATTGAGATGTCCGGGAGAGTGAAGTTGGAGATTCTGTTGGACGACATATTCGACCTCGAGACACAAAAGAAGGTCACCACCAAAGACACCTTACGAGCAGAACTTATTACGGAAGGAGGAAAGAATCGAGGCAACTACAGAAGCACCATACTGTCCCCCGAGCTCAAAGCGGCAGCTAAGAGCCTTCGTGAAAACAAGGAAATAGTTGTCAGGAGAGGTGACAAGTCACCAATATACGTCATTCTTAAAAAAGACGAATATCTGGCGAAAATGAACCTCATACTCTCTGACCAAACTAAATTCCAAGGGGTAACAAAGGACACTACAGCCAAATTGAAAGCAAAGGTCAACAAATTGATCGAAACTGTGAACGCCAAGAAATCCGGACTCCACCTGCCAAGGATTATTGGGGAATATAAACCTGGATACGCGTATGGAAATGTCAAAACACATAAGCCTGGAAACCCACTTCGGCCAATCTTCATCCAGATACCCACACCCACGTACAGACTGGCAAAACTACTCAACGGCTTGCTGACTCCTTATGCCCCTTGCGCCTTCAGCCTGAAGTCTCCAAAGGAATTTGTTGACTTACAGTGGGGAACACGGGCCACAGGGATAAAAGCCTCGTTGGACGTAGAATTACTGTTTACCAACGTCCCCGTGGATGAAACAATCGGGATGATTGCGGACAGAGTGTATCGTGTTCCGGCCTGTACTCCTCTTGACATACCAGAAAACATTCTAAGGAAACTACTCCAAGCTTGTACTAAAGAGGCACCCATCTTGAGCCCGGATGGGCACATGTATAAGCAAGTAGATGGGGTCGCCATGGGTTCTCCCCTAGGTGTCCTGTTTGCGAACTTCTACATGGGTACTATCGAGCAAAGAGTCTTAGTCGACATGAAGTTGAAACCAACCATATACTGCAGGAATGTTGACGACATTTTTACACAGGTATCTGATGTCAGACATCTGCAGGAGCTGAAGGAGGCATTTGAGCAGAATTCTGTGTTGCGTTTCACTTACGAGATGGAGAAGGAGGGGAAGCTGCCCTTTCTAGATGTAACAGTCATGGAAAGGAACGGAGGTTTCCACACTGCAGTCTACACTAAGGAAACAAACATAGGAATGTGCCTAAATGCCAACAGTGACTGCCCAGACAGGTACAAGTGGAGTGTTATTAACGTTTATGTCGACCGTGCTCTCAGTCACAGCTCAGGATGGAAGAAAGTCGACGAAGAACTCTATAGGGTAAGGCAGGTCCTAGTCAACAACGGCTTCTCCAATGGTTTCGTTGAAGACATCATAAGAAGGAAAGTGAAACGCCATGCAACCTCTGAAGAGACAACTAACACAACACCTATACCCCCTATTAGACTATTTTACAGGAACTTCTTTTCCACAGCTCATAAAGCGGAGGAATGGGTCCTGAATGATATTGTTAATAGAAACGTTATCTCTACAGACAAAAATCAGAAGATACATCTGACGATTTACTATAAAACCAAAAAAACTGCCAGCCTACTCAAGAGAAACTCTCCAGACACAAAGCAGAACGCTTTAAAAGAGCCCAACGTCGTCTATGCCTTCAAGTGCCTTCTTGGGGACTGTAAGCCTCAGAAAACTCAGTATATAGGCAAGACACCAACATCTCTTTCTAGGCGATTTACGATGCATAAGCAACAGGGCTCCATTAAGGAACATATAATCTCTTCCCACAACCAAACCATCACCAGAGAAATCCTAGTAAACAACACAGAAATCATCGATAGATACAGCGATAGCAGGCGGCTTGACGTTTGCGAGGCACTACACATCAAGAAGTCAACACCAGCAATCAACAGCCAATTATTGCACAACTATATTCTACCCACCTCAAGACTCCGCTCCAATATAGAAGCATCAAGAAATATGGACCAATAGGCTTTCTACAAACACTTCTATTCAATATCCATTGTTTCGTGTTCTGTCTTGTGTTGATGAAATTAATACCCTATTAATACTCTTGTTCTGTCTTGTGTTGATGAAATTAATACCCTATTAATACTCTTGTTCTGTCTTGTGTTGATGAAATTAATGCCCTACTAATACCACATCTTGTTCTGTCTTGTGTTAATGCCACACCACCCCTTCCACCTCACTCAAATGTAGATATAAAATCGGAGATGCGTAAGTTCTATTCAGTTGTGTATTTGTGAACTAAAGTCTTTGAAAATGTAATAAGTTTTACGAAACGCGCTCGTGTCGCGTAAGACTAGAAATAAAAATGAATTTTGGAGAATTGATTTTTGATTTACCTCCAACAGTGAAGCGAAATGTACGAAAGATTGAGAAAATTCGTGTTAGAATTATTAATCTTACTTTTTCGGTCATATTTAATAATATATGTCCACAGGAAAGACTGCTACCAAAATATACTAATATATATATATATATATATACTGGGACTATCTAGCTATCTATTTCCCTCCCAATGGACAATGGGAGGGAAATAATGATCTTAAACAATCCGGTCCACCGACGCCTGGCCTCCGGTGTTTGCAGTGGTATACGATTCCACACGTGGGTCGTCCCTCGACGATCTGGTCGCGTGTCACAAGTTCTCAGTTGCCGTGAAGTAACTCATCATCACCGTTCCAATCCCCAGATTTCAGTACTTCCAAGATAGTCCAACCAGTGGTCACTGAACACGTCAGTTTCCTCACACGTTCTTTCGCCGAGACATCTTCTCATGGATCCAGACACGATGTTTCCCTTCCGGTCCTCCAGTGGATGTGAGCAGGTCAAGGCAGCTTACACATCTTGCTGGGCCACGACCTGCAGGGCTTCACACTGTCCTTCTACCATCGCTGCCCACCTCCGTCGAAGACTAACAGCAATGAGCTCTTGGCGCTCGTTCACCCACTAAACTCTGCTTCTTCATACTCGTCGAGAGTACAATAGTCTTCTATAACGATAATCGACTGCTTTAGGCTGTTTAACCCACTGGCTTCAAAAAACTTGAAACTCGAGAGCTCACTGACGCACTTCCACTCGCATCAAAGGTCCGTGAATCTTTGAGCCCCAGCGCCTCTGCCAGCGCTGAGCAAGGCCTCCTGGTGACGTCCCAGCCTCCCAGGGCGGGATCTGATTGGTCAGCCATGTCATGTGACCTCCGCTAACCAATCGACAGCCTGCTGGGGTCCTCACAACAACCATGCTAACGTAATGCTACATGAAATAATGCTACATCACTCCCAGGGCATGACCCTATTATTCAAGCTGGACATGCCCCGTCACCGATCAATCGCTTCTTCCCTGGCACTGTACCCTGCATGCACTGGGATCCTGCCTCCGAGTGGGAATTCACCTCTCTCTCTCTTAGCTCTCACCGCTATCTTAATATTAAGGCAACGCCTCATAGCCTCATCCCAAATAAACTAAGATCCATATTTTTTCCGAAAGCCGCATTTTGCACCCTTTCAAGTATCACAAAATCTACTGAAGCTTATTCTAGATATGGAAATATGACTTTTATATGCAGGAATGCGGGGAATACAGGCTGAACTCTGTAGCAAATGTCACAATCAATGATTCATCGACACAGGCAGACTTCTCTTCAGAACTTTGTTACCACCGGCCAGATTTGAAGTG
The DNA here is from genome assembly GCF_020424385.1 of Procambarus clarkii. Taxonomy (NCBI): domain Eukaryota; kingdom Metazoa; phylum Arthropoda; class Malacostraca; order Decapoda; family Cambaridae; genus Procambarus; species Procambarus clarkii. The sequence continues at coordinate 23,858,047 of NC_059602.1, read as the reverse complement.
GTGCATGTGGATATCCTCAATCTATTTCCTCGATCCGGTGGTTCTCATACCTACTCATGTGTGTTGACCGCTTCTCCAAATGGCTTCAGGCAGTTTCTCTGGTGTAGATGACAGCAGAGTAGGTAGTTTGGGCTTTCCTTCATGGGTGAGTGTCCTGTTATGGAGCCCCTGCAACGAGTGTCACTGACCAGGGTCGGCAATTTGAGTCACAGTTGTGGAGGGTACTCATGCGGTTCGTTGGTAACCAAACTATGGCCTATCATCCTCAGGCTAATGGAATGGTTGAATGGTTTCACTGCTAACTGAAGGCGGTTCTAAGGGCAAAACCAGACCTGACTTCATGGATTGACAACCTTCCTTTGGTACTTCTTGGCATCCGTTTGCCAATTAAAGAGGACAGTGGTTTCGTAGCACCTGACCTTGTATATGATTGCGATCTCCGCCTTCCTGGTGTTCTGATTACTCTAACATTATACAATGAGTTGTTGGACATCTCGGTCTTCATGGAGCAGCTTCGATGGGCATTGTCGCTGGTTCGTCCTTTTCCGGCCCGTCACCTATCTACATGCTGTACCTACATACCCCAGGACATTCTCTCTGCTAGCCAAGTTGTTTCTGAGGGTTAACGTGGTGCGTCAGCCTAAACAGCAGCCATATGAAAGATGGTTCCGGGTGGTGTCGAGAACTCCAAAAACCATTACTATCTACTGTCGGGGTGGTGAAGTGGTTGTCTTGATCGACTAGGTGAAAGAAGCACATTTCAATGCCATGCCAGCTGTGGCCGTTCCATTCTGTGGAGGTTTCGTACCCCACATCAACATATTGAACCCCCACCATAAGCAGACCTTCCCGAAGATCTGCCTACTGATTTCTTTCATTTACCTGGTATAATCTCCAGACCCGAGCCTCCCGGCGCCTGCTTATGACGGCATGGACGATAGCGAAGACGACGTCAACATGGAGGGTCGCACTACTTGTAAGGGAAGCACCATACACCGCCCTGCCCGATTCCTGACCTCTGTTACCACGTTATCTGGAGAGGAAGGAGTACTGTAGTGGGCCGCCTGGCGCGGCCTCGACGCCACGACGCCTGGCGCACATATCGCCTTGGGTCATGGGATAGTTGGTAGATTTTTTTTTTGCGTGTTCTGGCTGGTTCTACTGGCGGGGTGACGGTGTCTGACGCTGGCTTGACCAAGAGGTGCTGGAAGTTGGTGGGTCTTGGTGGGCTCTAGGTGTGCTCAGTCTTGTGGGCAGCTGGCCTCTGCTTTGCCAGAGGGCATTGGATGACTTTTGTGTTTTAGCTGGGGGCCGAGTTTTTGGTTTTGCTACCTGGTGTTCCCTGTGTGGAGCGGGGCCGGTGCTCGTCCCCGTGAGGAACTCCTGGGGCTCACCAATCATCCGCCTGTCTGTGTTTCTTTGCTACGAAGTATGATAGTTTCCAGTGATTGGCGTCACTCGTTTCGGTTTGGCGTTTCACCCTTTCCGGTATTCGCGATTATCCCTACATGGGTACGCCGGGGCACATCCGATCCCACGATCGTCGTCGCACGTAAATCAACAACAACAACATCAACAACAGCCCTACGCCTGCTCCCTCCTTGGGTTTGGACAGTTATAGAATATATGTGTGTGAATCAGAGACGCGTTTGCTTAGCATTTGATACTAGGGCATTAAATAAAAAAAAATAAACATAACAATTAAATTATGACTGGTGATCACCGAAGCTATGTGAAGGCAATCATTCCATCGCCAATGCCAGCGGCGACAGGAAAGGCCTTCGTTGGCTCATTCATTCTGAACATCAAGGACCTGTGAGTTCGTAACGCGAATTAATAGAGAATTTTATGACGAGGGAAATAAATAACATCAGAGAAATTTAGTATATAATTACTTAGTGGTTACATAATAGCTGCTGATCATTTAACCCCAGCCAGACTTGTTTCCCCACGAAACAGACTCGCGTTGACACGAGACAAACAGACACTCCTGGACACGAGAGAGGCAGGCTGGTCCTGACACGAGACAGACAGATTCGAACACCCTCCCTCCTTCAGGGACCTCCTGCAGCAGGACCACACCACCAGGGACACCATCCTGGTCACCATCCTCCTGCAGCAGGACCACACCACCAGGGACACCATCCAGGTCACCATCCTCCTGCAGCAGGACCACACCACCAGGGACACCATCCAGGTCACCATCCTCCTGCAGCAGGACCACACCACCAGGGACACCATCCTGGTCACCATCCTCCTGCAGCAGGACCACACCACCAGGGACACCATCCAGGTCACCATCCTCCTGCAGCAGGACCACACCACCAGGGACACCATCCAGGTCACCATCCTCCTGCAGCAGGACCACACCACCAGGGACACCATCCAGGTCACCATCCTCCTGCAGCAGGACCACACCACCAGGGACACCATCCTGGTCACCATCCTCCTGCAGCAGGACCACACCACCAGGGACACCATCCTGGTCACCATCCAGGTCACCATCCTCCTGCAGCAGGACTACAACACAGTGGACGCAGGGCGCCCCTACCACACAGTGGACACAGGGCGCCCCTACCACACAGTGGACGCAGGGCGCCCCTACCACACAGTGGACACAGGGCGCCCCTACCACACAGTGGACGCAGGGCGCCCCTACCACACAGTGGACACAGGGCGCCCCTACCACACAGTGGACGCAGGGCGCCCCTACCACACAGTGGACTCAGGGCGCCCCTACCACACAGTGGACGCAGGGCGCCCCTACCACACAGTGGACACAGGGCGCCCCTACCACACAGTGGACGCAGGGCGCACCTACCACACAGTGGACGCAGGGCGCCCCTACCACACAGTGGACGCAGGGCGCCCCTACCACACAGTGGACGCAGGGCGCCCCTACAACACAGTGGACGCAGGGCGCCCCTACCACACAGTGGACGCAGGGCGCCCCTACCACACAGTGGACGCAGGGCGCCCCTACCACACAGTGGACGCAGGGCGCCCCTACAACACAGTGGACGCAGGGCGCCCCTACCACACAGTGGACGCAGGGCGCCCCTACCACACAGTGGACGCAGGGCGCCCCTACCACACAGTGGACGCAGGGCGCCTCAACATGTCGTAGGGGCAGTCAGGGCGGCGGGGGGGGGGGGAAGTGCCTACGAGTGCCAGCCACTATCGCAAGCACCTTCACCACCGTGAAGACGACCCCCGCCCCCCTCCCAGGAGAAGGGTCGTGAGGGCGGCCCCTCATGTGTGTTTTACCATCTACTTCCGTTGGCGACCCTCGCACACCTTCCTCATCAACAAGAGCAACACCAACAGTAACACCTGGAACACCAGCAGTACCAACAACATCACCACAATCCACTCGCATAACTGCCTCATCCTCCTCACCAACCACACACAGTCCCCACCAACACACAGTCCCCACCAACACACAGTCCCCACCAACACACAGTCCCCACCAACACACAGTCCCCACCAACACACACAGTCCCCACCAACACACAGTCCCCCACCAACACACAGTCCCCACCAACACACAGTCCCCACCAACACACAGTCCCCACCAACACACAGTCCCCACCAACACACAGTCCCCACCAACACACAGTCCCCACCAACACACAGTCCCCACCAACACACAGTCCCCACCAACACACAGTCCCCACCAACACACAGTCCCCACCAACACACAGTCCCCACCAACACACAGTCCCCACCCACACACAGTCCCCACCAACACACAGTCCCCACAACCACACAGTCCCCACCAACACACAGTCCCCACCAACACACAGTCCCCACCAACACACAGTCCCCACCAACACACAGTCCCCACCAACACACAGTCCCCACCAACACACAGTCCCCCACACAGTCCCCACACACAGTCCCCACCAACACACAGTCCCCACCAACACACAGTCCCCACCAACACACAGTCCCCACCAACACACAGTCCCCACCAACACACAGTCCCCACCAACACACAGTCCCCACCAACACACAGTCCCCACCAACACACAGTCCCCACCAACACACAGTCCCCACCAACACACAGTCCCCACCAACACAGTCTCCCCAACACACAGTCCCCACCAACACACAGTCCCCACCAACACACAGTCCCCACCAACACACAGTCCCCACCACACACAGTCCCCACCAACACACAGTCCCCACCAACACACAGTCCCCACCAACACACAGTCCCCACCAACACACAGTCCCCACCAACACACAGTCCCCACCAACACACAGTCCCCACCACACACAGTCCCCACACACAGTCCCCACCAACACACAGTCCCCACCAACACACAGTCCCCACCAACACACAGTCCCCACCAACACACAGTCCCCACCAACACACAGTCCCCACCACACACAGTCCCCACCAACACACAGTCCCCACCAACACACAGTCCCCCACACAGTCCCCACCAGTCACAGTCCCCACCAACACACAGTCCCCACCAACACACAGTCCCCACCAACACACAGTCCCCACCAGTCCCCACCACACACAGTCCCCACCAACACACAGTCCCCACCAACACACAGTCCCCACCAACACACAGTCCCCACCAACACACAGTCCCCACCAACACACAGTCCCCACCAACACACAGTCCCCACCAACACACAGTCCCCACCAACACACAGTCCCCACCAACACACAGTCCCCACCAACACACAGTCCCCACCAACACACAGTCCCCACCAACACACAGTCCCCACCAACACACAGTCCCCACCAACACACAGTCCCCACCAACACACAGTCCCCACCAACACACAGTCCCCACCACACACAGTCCCCACCAGTCCCCACACACACAGTCCCCACCAACACACAGTCCCCACCAACACACAGTCCCCACCAACACACAGTCCCCACCAACACACAGTCCCCACCAACACACAGTCCCCCACCACACAGTCCCCACCAACAGTCCCCACCAACACACAGTCCCCACCACACACAGTCCCCACCAACACACAGTCCCCACCACACCCCACACACAGTCCCCACCAACACACAGTCCCCACCAACACACAGTCCCCACCAACACACAGTCCCCACCAACACACAGTCCCCACCAACACACAGTCCCCACCAACCACACAGTCCCCCACCACAGTCCCCACACAGTCCCCACCAACACACAGTCCCCACAACACACAGTCCCCACCAACACACAGTCCCCACCAACACACAGTCCCCACCAACACACAGTCCCCACCAACACACAGTCCCCACCAACACACAGTCCCCACCAACACACAGTCCCCACCAACACACAGTCCCCACCAACACACAGTCCCCACCAACACACAGTCCCCACCAACACACAGTCCCCACCAACACACAGTCCCCACCAACACACAGTCCCCACCAACACACAGTCCCCACCAACACACAGTCCCCACCAACACACAGTCCCCACCAACACACAGTCCCCACCAACACACAGTCCCCACCAACACACAGTCCCCACCAACACACAGTCCCCACCAACACACAGTCCCCACCAACACACAGTCAGTCACCAACACACAGTCCCCACCAACACACAGTCCCCACCAACACACAGTCCCCACCAACACACAGTCCCCACCAACACACAGTCCCCACCAACACACAGTCCCCACCAACACACAGTCCCCACCAACACACAGTCCCCACCAACACACAGTCCCCACCAACACACAGTCCCCACCAACACACAGTCCCCACCAACACACAGTCCCCACCAACACACAGTCCCCACCAACACACAGTCCCCACCAACACACAGTCCCCACCAACACACAGTCCCCACCAACACACAGTCCCCACCAACACACAGTCCCCACCAACACACAGTCCCCACCAACACACAGTCCCCACCAACACAGTCCCCACCAACACACAGTCCCCACCAACACACAGTCCCCACCAACACACAGTCCCCACCAACACACAGTCCCCACCAACACACAGTCCCCACCAACACACAGTCCCCACCAACACACAGTCCCCACCACCACACACAGTCCCCACCAACACACAGTCCCCACCAACACACAGTCCCCACCAACACACAGTCCCCACCAACACACAGTCCCCACCAACACACAGTCCCCACCAACACACAGTCCCCACCAACACACAGTCCCCACCAACACACAGTCCCCACCAACACACAGTCCCCACCAACACACAGTCCCCACCAACACACAGTCCCCACCAACACACAGTCCCCACCAACACACAGTCCCCACCAACACACAGTCCCCACCAACACACAGTCCCCACCAACACACAGTCCCCACCAACACACAGTCCCCACCAACACACAGTCCCCACCAACACACAGTCCCCACCAACACACAGTCCCCACCAACACACAGTCCCCACCAACACACAGTCCCCACCAACACACAGTCCCCACCAACACACAGTCCCCACCAACACACAGTCCCCACCAACACACAGTCCCCACCAACACACAGTCCCCACCAACACACAGTCCCCACCAACACACAGTCCCCACCACACACAGTCCCCACCACACACAGTCCCCCACCACACACACAGTCCCCACCAACACACAGTCCCCACCAACACACAGTCCCCACCAACACACAGCCCCCACCACACACAGTCCCCACCAACACACAGTCCCCACCAACACACAGTCCCCACCAACACACAGTCCCCACCAACACACAGTCCCCACCAACACACAGTCCCCACCAACACACACCAACACACAGTCCCCACCAACACACAGTCCCCACCAACACACAGTCCCCACCAACACACAGTCCCCACCAACACACAGTCCCCACCAACACACAGTCCCCACCAACACACAGTCCCCACCAACACACAGTCCCCACCAACACACAGTCCCCACCAACACACAGTCCCCACCAACACACAGTCCCCACCAACACACAGTCCCCACCAACACACAGTCCCCACCAACACACAGTCCCCACCAACACACAGTCCCCACCAACACACAGTCCCCACCAACACACAGTCCCCACCAACACACAGTCCCCACCAACACACAGTCCCCACCAACACACAGTCCCCACCAACACACAGTCCCCACCAACACACAGTCCCCACCAACACACAGTCCCCACCAACACACAGTCCCCACCAACACACAGTCCCCACCAACACACAGTCACCCACAGTCCCCACCAACACACAGTCCCCACCAACACACAGTCCCCACCAACACACAGTCCCCACCAACACACAGTCCCCACCAACACACAGTCCCCACCAACACACAGTCCCCACCAACACACAGTCCCCACCAACACACAGTCCCCACCAACACACAGTCCCCACCAACACACAGTCCCCACCAACACACAGTCCCCACCAACACACAGTCCCCACCAACACACAGTCCCCACCAACACACAGTCCCCACCAACACACAGTCCCCACCAACACACAGTCCCCACCAACACACAGTCCCCACCAACACACAGTCCCCACCAACACACAGTCCCCACCAACACACAGTCCCCACCAACACACCCCACCAACACACCCCCACCAACACACAGTCCCCACCAACACACAGTCCCCACCAACACACAGTCCCCACCAACACACAGTCCCCACCAACACACAGTCCCCACCAACACACAGTCCCCACCAACACAGTCCCCACCAACACACAGTCCCCACCAACACACAGTCCCCACCAACACACAGTCCCCACCAACACACAGTCCCCACCAACACACAGTCCCCACCAACACACAGTCCCCACCAACACACAGTCCCCACCAACACACAGTCCCCACCAACACACAGTCCCCACCAACACACAGTCCCCACCACACACAGTCCCCACCAACACACAGTCCCCACCAACACACAGTCCCCACCAACACACAGTCCCCACCAACACACAGTCCCCACCAACACACAGTCCCCACCAACACACAGTCACCACCAACACACAGTCCCCACACAGTCCCCACCAACACACAGTCCCCACCAACACACAGTCCCCACACAGTCCCCACCAACACACAGTCCCCACCACACACAGTCACCAACACACAGTCCCCCACCAACACACAGTCCCCACCAGTCCCCACCAACACACAGTCCCCACACACACACACAGTCCCCACCAACACACAGTCCCCACCAACACACAGTCCCCACCAACACACAGTCCCCACCAACACACAGTCCCCACCAACACACAGTCCCCCACCAACACACAGTCCCCACCAACCCCACCACACCCCACCAACACACAGTCCCCACCAACACACAGTCCCCACCAACACACAGTCCCCACCAACACACAGTCCCCACCAACACACAGTCCCCACCAACACACAGTCCCCACCAACACACAGTCCCCACCAACACACAGTCCCCACCAACACACAGTCCCCACCAACACACAGTCCCCACCAACACACAGTCCCCACCAACACACAGTCCCCACCAACACACAGTCCCCACCAACACACAGTCCCCACCAACACACAGTCCCCACCAACACACAGTCCCCACCAACACACAGTCCCCACCAACACACAGTCCCCACCAACACACAGTCCCCACCAACACACAGTCCCCACCAACACACAGTCCCCACCAACACACAGTCCCCACCAACACACAGTCCCCACCAACACACAGTCCCCACCAACACACAGTCCCCACCAACACACAGTCCCCACCAACACACAGTCCCCACCAACACACAGTCCCCACCAACACACAGTCCCCACCAACACACAGTCCCCACCAACACACAGTCCCCACCAACACACAGTCCCCACCAACACACAGTCCCCACCAACACACAGTCCCCACCAACACACAGTCCCCACCAACACACAGTCCCCACCAACACACAGTCCCCACCAACACACAGTCCCCACCAACACACAGTCCCCACCAACACACAGTCCCCACCAACACACAGTCCCCACCAACACACAGTCCCCACCAACACACAGTCCCCACCAACACACAGTCCCCACCAACACACAGTCCCCACCAACACACAGTCCCCACCAACACACAGTCCCCACCAACACACAGTCCCCACACACAGTCCCCCACACACACAGTCCCCACCAACACACAGTCCCCACCAACACACAGTCCCCACCAACACACAGTCCCCACCAACACACAGTCCCCACCAACACACAGTCCCCACCAACACACAGTCCCCACCAACACACACCAACACACAGTCCCACCAACACACAGTCCCCACCACACACAGTCCCCACCAACACACAGTCCCCACCAACACACAGTCCCCACCAACACACAGTCCCCACCAACACACAGTCCCCACCAACACACAGTCCCCACCAACACACAGTCCCCACCAACACACAGTCCCCACCAACACACAGTCCCCACCAACACACAGTCCCCACCAACACACAGTCCCCACCAACACACAGTCCCCACCAACACACAGTCCCCACCAACACACAGTCCCCACCAACACACAGTCCCCACCAACACACAGTCCCCACCAACACACAGTCCCCACCAACACACAGTCCCCACCAACACACAGTCCCCACCAACACACAGTCCCCACCAACACACAGTCCCCACCAACACACAGTCCCCACCAACACACAGTCCCCACCAACACACAGTCCCCACCAACACACAGTCCCCACCAACACACACAGTCCCCCACCACCACACACAGTCCCCACCAACACACAGTCCCCACCAACACACAGTCCCCACCACACAGTCCCCACCAACACACAGTCCCCACCAACACACAGTCCCCACCAACACACAGTCCCCACCAACACACAGTCCCCACCAACACACAGTCCCCACCAACACACAGTCCCCACCAACACACAGTCCCCACCAACACACAGTCCCCACCAACACACAGTCCCCACCAACACACAGTCCCCACCAACACACAGTCCCCACCAACACACAGTCCCCACCAACACACAGTCCCCACCAACACACAGTCCCCACCAACACACAGTCCCCACCAACACACAGTCCCCACCAACACACAGTCCCCACCAACACACAGTCCCCACCAACACACAGTCCCCACCAACACACAGTCCCCACCAACACACAGTCCCCACCAACACACAGTCCCCACCAACACACAGTCCCCACCACACACAGTCCCCACCAACACACAGTCCCCACCAACACACAGTCCCCACCAACACACAGTCCCCACCAACACACAGTCCCCACCAACACACAGTCCCCACCAACACACAGTCTCTACCAACACACAGTCCCCACCAACACACAGTCCCCACCAACACACAGTCCCCACCAACACACAGTCCCCACCAACACACAGTCCCCACCAACACACAGTCCCCACCAACACACACAGTCCCCACCAACACACAGTCCCCACCAACACACAGTCCCCACCAACACACAGTCCCCACCAACACACAGTCCCCACCAACACACAGTCCCCACCAACACACAGTCCCCACCAACACACAGTCCCCACCAACACACAGTCCCCACCAACACACAGTCCCCACCAACACACAGTCCCCACCAACACACAGTCCCCACCAACACACAGTCCCCACCAACACACAGTCCCCACCAACACACAGTCCCCACCAACACACAGTCCCCACCAACACACAGTCCCCACCAACACACAGTCCCCACCAACACACAGTCCCCACCAACACACAGTCCCCACCAACACACAGTCCCCACCAACACACAGTCCCCACCAACACACAGTCCCCACCAACACACAGTCCCCACCAACACACAGTCCCCACCAACACACAGTCCCCACCAACACACAGTCCCCACCAACACACAGTCCCCACCAACACACAGTCCCCACCACACACAGTCCCCACCAACACACAGTCCCCACCAACACACAGTCCCCACCAACACACAGTCCCCACCAACACACAGTCCCCACCAACACACAGTCCCCACCAACACACAGTCCCCACCAACACACAGTCCCCACCAACACACAGTCCCCACCAACACACAGTCCCCACCAACACACAGTCCCCACCAACACACAGTCCCCACCAACACACAGTCCCCACCAACACACAGTCCCCACCAACACACAGTCCCCACCAACACACAGTCCCCACCAACACACAGTCCCCACCAACACACAGTCCCCACCAACACACAGTCCCCACCAACACACAGTCCCCACCAACACACAGTCCCCACCAACACACAGTCCCCACCAACACACAGTCCCCACCACAACACAGTCCCCACCAACACACAGTCCCCACCAACACACAGTCCCCACCAACACACAGTCCCCACCAACACACAGTCCCCACCAACACACAGTCCCCACCAACACACAGTCCCCACCACACACAGTCCCCACCAACACACAGTCCCCACCAACACACAGTCCCCACCAACACACAGTCCCCACCAACACACAGTCCCCACCAACACACAGTCCCCACCAACACACAGTCCCCACCAACACACAGTCCCCACCAACACACAGTCCCCACCAACACACAGTCCCCACCAACACACAGTCCCCACCAACACACAGTCCCCACCAACACACAGTCCCCACCAACACACAGTCCCCACCAACACACAGTCCCCACCAACACACAGTCCCCACCAACACACAGTCCCCACCAACACACAGTCCCCACCAACACACAGTCCCCACCAACACACAGTCCCCACCAACACACAGTCCCCACCAACACACAGTCCCCACCAACACACAGTCCCCACCAACACACAGTCCCCACCAACACACAGTCCCCACCAACACACAGTCCCCACCAACACACAGTCCCCACCAACACACAGTCCCCACCAACACACAGTCCCCACCACACACAGTCCCCACCACACACAGTCCCCACCAACACACAGTCCCCACCAACACACAGCCCCCACCACACACAGTCCCCACCAACACACAGTCCCCACCAACACACAGTCCCCACCAACACACAGTCCCCACCAACACACAGTCCCCACCAACACACAGTCCCCACCAACACACAGTCCCCACCAACACACAGTCCCCACCAACACACAGTCCCCACCAACACACAGTCCCCACCAACACACAGTCCCCACCAACACACAGTCCCCACCAACACACAGTCCCCACCAACACACAGTCCCCACCAACACACAGTCCCCACCAACACACAGTCCCCACCAACACACAGTCCCCACCAACACACAGTCCCCACCAACACACAGTCCCCACCAACACACAGTCCCCACCAACACACAGTCCCCACCAACACACAGTCCCCACCAACACACAGTCCCCACCAACACACAGTCCCCACCAACACACAGTCCCCACCAACACACAGTCCCCACCAACACACAGTCCCCACCACCACACACCAGTCCCCACCAACACACAGTCCCCACCAACACACAGTCCCCACCAACACACAGTCCCCACCAACACACAGTCCCCCCACAGTCCCCACACACACACAGTCCCCACCAACACACAGTCCCCACCAACACACAGTCCCCACCAACACACAGTCCCCACCAACACACAGTCCCCACCAACACACAGTCCCCACCAACACACAGTCCCCACCAACACACAGTCCCCACCAACACACAGTCCCCACCAACACACAGTCCCCACCAACACACAGTCCCCACCAACACACAGTCCCCACCAACACACAGTCCCCACCAACACACAGTCCCCACCAACACACAGTCCCCACCAACACACAGTCCCCACCAACACACAGTCCCCACCAACACACAGTCCCCACCAACACACAGTCCCCACCAACACACAGTCCCCACCAACACACAGTCCCCACCAACACACAGTCCCCACCAACACACAGTCCCCACCAACACACAGTCCCCACCAACACACAGTCCCCACCAACACACAGTCCCCACCAACACACAGTCCCCACCAACACACAGTCCCCACCAACACACAGTCCCCACCAACACACAGTCCCCACCAACACACAGTCCCCACCAACACACAGTCCCCACCAACACACAGTCCCCACCACACACAGTCCCCACCAACACACAGTCCCCACCAACACACAGTCCCCACCAACACACAGTCCCCACCAACACACAGTCCCCACCAACACACAGTCCCCACCAACACACAGTCCCCACCAACACACAGTCCCCACCAACACACAGTCCCCACCAACACACAGTCCCCACCAACACACAGTCCCCACCAACACACAGTCCCCACCAACACACAGTCCCCACCAACACACAGTCCCCACCAACACACAGTCCCCACCAACACACAGTCCCCACCAACCACAGTCCCCACCACACACAGTCCCCACCAACACACAGTCCCCACCAACACACAGTCCCCACCAACACACAGTCCCCACCAACACACAGTCCCCACCAACACACAGTCCCCACCAACACACAGTCCCCACCAACACACAGTCCCCACCAACACACAGTCCCCACCAACACACAGTCCCCACCAACACACAGTCCCCACCAACACACAGTCCCCACCAACACACAGTCCCCACCAACACACAGTCCCCACCAACACACAGTCCCCACCAACACACAGTCCCCACCAACACACAGTCCCCACCAACACACAGTCCCCACCAACACACAGTCCCCACCAACACACAGTCCCCACCAACACACAGTCCCCACCAACACACAGTCCCCACCAACACACAGTCCCCACCAACACACAGTCCCCACCAACACACAGTCCCCACCAACACACAGTCCCCACCAACACACAGTCCCCACCAACACACAGTCCCCACCAACACACAGTCCCCACCAACACACAGTCCCCACCAACACACAGTCCCCACCAACACACAGTCCCCACCAACACACAGTCCCCACCAACACACAGTCCCCACCAACACACAGTCCCCACCAACACACAGTCCCCACCAACACACAGTCCCCACCAACACACAGTCCCCACCAACACACAGTCCCCACCAACACACAGTCCCCACCAACACACAGTCCCCACCACACAGTCCCCACCAACACAGTCCCCACCAACACACAGTCCCCACCAACACACAGTCCCCACCAACACACAGTCCCCACCAACACACAGTCCCCACCAACACACAGTCCCCACCAACACACAGTCCCCACCAACACACAGTCCCCACCAACACACAGTCCCCACCAACACACAGTCCCCACCAACACACAGTCCCCACCAACACACAGTCCCCACCAACACACAGTCCCCACCAACACACAGTCCCCACCAACACACAGTCCCCACCAACACACAGTCCCCACCAACACACAGTCCCCACCAACACACAGTCCCCACCAACACACAGTCCCCACCAACACACAGTCCCCACCAACACACAGTCCCCACCAACACACAGTCCCCACCAACACACAGTCCCCACCAACACACAGTCCCCACCAACACACAGTCCCCACCAACACACAGTCCCCACCAACACACAGTCCCCACCAACACACAGTCCCCACCAACACAGTCCCCACCAACACAGTCCCCACCAACACACAGTCCCCACCACAGTCCCCACACACAGTCCCCACCAACACACAGTCCCCACCAACACACAGTCCCCACCAACACACAGTCCCCACCAACACACAGTCCCCACCAACACACAGTCCCCACCAACACACAGTCCCCACCAACACACAGTCCCCACCAACACACAGTCCCCACCAACACACAGTCCCCACCAACACACAGTCCCCACCAACACACAGTCCCCACCAACACACAGTCCCCACCAACACACAGTCCCCACCAACACACAGTCCCCACCAACACACAGTCCCCACCAACACACAGTCCCCACCAACACACAGTCCCCACCAACACACAGTCCCCACCAACACACAGTCCCCACCAACACACAGTCCCCACCAACACACAGTCCCCACCAACACACAGTCCCCACCAACACACAGTCCCCACCAACACACAGTCCCCACCAACACACAGTCCCCACCAACACACAGTCCCCACCAACACACAGTCCCCACCAACACACAGTCCCCACCAACACACAGTCCCCACCAACACACAGTCCCCAACACCAGTCCCCACACACACAGTCCCCACCAACACACAGTCCCCACCAACACACAGTCCCCACCAACACACAGTCCCCACCAACACACAGTCCCCACCAACACACAGTCCCCACCAACACACAGTCCCCACCACAGTCCCCACACAGTCCCCACCAACACACACAGTCCCCACCAACACACAGTCCCCACCAACACACAGTCCCCACCAACACACAGTCCCCACCAACACCCCACAGTCCCCACCAACACACAGTCCCCACCAACACACAGTCCCCACCAACACACAGTCCCCACCAACACACAGTCCCCACCAACACACAGTCCCCACCAACACACAGTCCCCACCAACACACAGTCCCCACCAACACACAGTCCCCACCAACACACAGTCCCCACCAACACACAGTCCCCACCAACACACAGTCCCCACCAACACAGACCCCCCACCAACACACAGTCCCCACCAACACACAGTCCCCACCAACACACAGTCCCCACCAACACACAGTCCCCACCACACACAGTCCCCACCAACACACAGTCCCCACCAACACACAGTCCCCACCAACACACAGTCCCCACCAACACACAGTCCCCACCAACACACAGTCCCCACCAACACACAGTCCCCACCAACACACAGTCCCCACCAACACACAGTCCCCACCAACACACAGTCCCCACCAACACACAGCCCCTACCACAACACAGTCCCCACCAACACACAGTCCCCACCAACACACAGTCCCCACCAACACACAGTCCCCACCAACACACAGTCCCCACCAACACACAGTCCCCACCAACACACAGTCCCCACCAACACACAGTCCCCACCAACACCCAGTCCCCACCAACACACAGTCCCCACCAACACACAGTCCCCACCAACACACAGTCCCCACCAACACACAGTCCCCACCAACACACAGTCCCCACCAACACACAGTCCCCACCAGTCCCCACACACAGTCCCCACCAACACACAGTCCCCACCAACACACAGTCCCCACCAACACACAGTCCCCACCAACACACAGTCCCCACCAACACACAGTCCCCACCAACACACAGTCCCCACCAACACACAGTCCCCACCAACACACAGTCCCCACCAACACACAGTCCCCACCAACACACAGTCCCCACCAACACACAGTCCCCACCAACACACAGTCCCCACCAACACACAGTCCCCACCAACACACAGTCCCCACCAACACACAGTCCCCACCAACACACAGTCCCCACCAACACACAGTCCCCACCAACACACAGTCCCCACCAACACACAGTCCCCACCAACACACAGTCCCCACCAACACACAGTCCCCACCAACACACAGTCCCCACCAACACACAGTCCCCACCAACACACAGTCCCCACCAACACACAGTCCCCACCAACACAGTCCCCACCAACACACAGTCCCCACACACACCCCACCACACACAGTCCCCACCACACACAGTCCCCACCAACACACAGTCCCCACCACACACACAGTCCCCACCAACACACAGTCCCCACCAACACACAGTCCCCACCACACACACAGTCCCCACCAACACACAGTCCCCACCAACACACAGTCCCCACCAACACACAGTCCCCACCAACACACAGTCCCCACCAACACACAGTCCCCACCAACACACAGTCCCCACCAACACACAGTCCCCACCAACACACAGTCCCCACCAACACACAGTCCCCACCAACACACAGTCCCCACCAACACACAGTCCCCACCAACACACAGTCCCCACCAACACACAGTCCCCACCAACACACAGTCCCCACCAACACACAGTCCCCACCAACACACAGTCCCCACCAACACACAGTCCCCACCAACACACAGTCCCCACCAACACACAGTCCCCACCAACACACAGTCCCCACCAACACACAGTCCCCACCAACACACAGTCCCCACCAACACACAGTCCCCACCAACACACAGTCCCCACCAACACACAGTCCCCACCAACACACAGTCCCCACCAACACACAGTCCCCACCAACACACAGTCCCCACCAACACACAGTCCCCACCAACACACAGTCCCCACCACACACAGTCCCCACCAACACACAGTCCCCACCAACACACAGTCCCCACCAACACACAGTCCCCACCAACACACAGTCCCCACCAACACACAGTCCCCACCAACACACAGTCCCCACCAACACACAGTCCCCACCAACACACAGTCCCCACCAACACACAGTCCCCACCAACACACAGTCCCCACCAACACACAGTCCCCACCAACACACAGTCCCCACCAACACACAGTCCCCACCAACACACAGTCCCCACCAACACACAGTCCCCACCAACACACAGTCCCCACCAACACACAGTCCCCACCAACACACAGTCCCCACCAACACACAGTCCCCACCAACACACAGTCCCCACCAACACACAGTCCCCACCAACACACAGTCCCCACCAACACACAGTCCCCACCAACACACAGTCCCAGTCCCCCACCACACACAGTCCCCACCAACACACAGTCCCCACCAACACACAGTCCCCACCAACACACAGTCCCCACCAACACACAGTCCCCACCACCACACAGTCCCCACCACACACAGTCCCCACCAACACACAGTCCCCACCAACACACAGTCCCCACCAACACACAGTCCCCACCAACACACAGTCCCCACCAACACACAGTCCCCACCAACACACAGTCCCCACCAACACACAGTCCCCACCAACACACAGTCCCCACCAACACACAGTCCCCACCAACACACAGTCCCCACCAACACACAGTCCCCACCAACACACAGTCCCCACCAACACACAGTCCCCACCAACACACAGTCCCCACCAACACACAGTCCCCACCAACACACAGTCCCCACCAACACACAGTCCCCACCAACACACAGTCCCCACCAACACACAGTCCCCACCAACACACAGTCCCCACCAACACACAGTCCCCACCACAACACAGTCCCCACCAACACACAGTCCCCACCAACACACAGTCCCCACCAACACACAGTCCCCACCAACACACAGTCCCCACCAACACACAGTCCCCACCAACACACAGTCCCACCACACACAGTCACACACACCCCCCCAACACACAGTCCCCACCAACACACAGTCCCCACCAACACACAGTCCCCCCACACACACAGTCCCCACCAACACACAGTCCCCACCAACACACAGTCCCCACCAACACACAGTCCCCACCAACACACAGTCCCCACCAACACACAGTCCCCACCAACACACAGTCCCCACCAACACACAGTCCCCACCAACACACAGTCCCCACCAACACACAGTCCCCACCAACACACAGTCCCCACCAACACACAGTCCCCACCAACACACAGTCCCCACCAACACACAGTCCCCACCAACACACAGTCCCCACCAACACACAGTCCCCACCAACACACAGTCCCCACCAACACACAGTCCCCACCAACACACAGTCCCCACCAACACACAGTCCCCACCAACACACAGTCCCCACCAACACACAGTCCCCACCAACACACAGTCCCCACCAACACACAGTCCCCACCAACACACAGTCCCCACCAACACACAGTCCCCACCAACACACAGTCCCCACCAACACACAGTCCCCACCAACACACAGTCCCCACCACACACACCCCACCAACACACAGTCCCCACCAACACACAGTCCCCACCAACACACAGTCCCCACCAACACACAGTCCCCACCAACACACAGTCCCCACCAACACACAGTCCCCACCAACACACAGTCCCCACCAACACACAGTCCCCACCAACACACAGTCCCCACCAACACACAGTCCCCACCAACACACAGTCCCCCACCAACACACAGTCCCCACCAACACACAGTCCCCACCACAGTCCCCACACACAGTCCCCACCAACACACAGTCCCCACCAACACACAGTCCCCACCAACACACAGTCCCCACCAACACACAGTCCCCACCAACACACAGTCCCCACCAACACACAGTCCCCACCAACACACAGTCCCCACCAACACACAGTCCCCACCAACACACAGTCCCCACCAACACACAGTCCCCACCAACACACAGTCCCCACCAACACACAGTCCCCACCACACAGTCCCCACCAACACACAGTCCCCACCAACACACAGTCTCCACCAACACACAGTCCCCACCAACACACAGTCCCCACCAACACACAGTCCCCACCAACACACAGTCCCCACCAACACACAGTCCCCACCAACACACAGTCCCCACCAACACACAGTCCCCACCAACACACAGTCCCCACCAACACACAGTCCCCACCAACACACAGTCCCCACCAACACACAGTCCCCACCAACACACAGTCCCCACCAACACACAGTCCCCACCAACACACAGTCCCCACCAACACACAGTCCCCACCAACACACAGTCCCCACCAACACACAGTCCCCACCAACACACAGTCCCCACCAACACACAGTCCCCACCAACACACAGTCCCCACCAACACACAGTCCCCACCAACACACAGTCCCCACCAACACACAGTCCCCACCAACACACAGTCCCCACCAACACACAGTCCCCACCAACACACAGTCCCCACCAACACACAGTCCCCACCAACACACAGTCCCCACCAACACACAGTCCCCACCAACACACAGTCCCCACCAACACACAGTCCCCACCAACACACAGTCCCCACCAACACACAGTCCCCACCAACACACAGTCCCCACCAACACACAGTCCCCACCAACACACAGTCCCCACCAACACACAGTCCCCACCAACACACAGTCCCCACCAACACACAGTCCCCACCAACACACAGTCCCCACCAACACACAGTCCCCACCAACACACAGTCCCCACCAACACACAGTCCCCACCAACACACAGTCCCCACCAACACACAGTCCCCACCAACACACAGTCCCCACCAACACACAGTCCCCACCACCACACACAGTCCCCACCAACACACAGTCCCCCAACACCAGTCCCCACACAGTCCCCACCAACACACAGTCCCCACCAACACACAGTCCCCACCAACACACAGTCCCCACCAACACACAGTCCCCACCAACACACAGTCCCCACCAACACACAGTCCCCACCAACACACAGTCCCCACCAACACACAGTCCCCACCAACACACAGTCCCCACCAACACACAGTCCCCACCAACACACAGTCCCCACCAACACACAGTCCCCACCAACACACAGTCCCCACCAACACACAGTCCCCACCAACACACAGTCCCCACCAACACACAGTCCCCACCAACACACAGTCCCCACCAACACACAGTCCCCACCAACACACAGTCCCCACCAACACACAGTCCCCACCAACACACAGTCCCCACCAACACACAGCCCCTACCACAACACAGTCCCCACCAACACACAGTCCCCACCAACACACAGTCCCCACCAACACACAGTCCCCACCAACACACAGTCCCCACCAACACACAGTCCCCACCAACACACAGTCCCCACCAACACACAGTCCCCACCAACACACAGTCCCCACCAACACACAGTCCCCACCAACACACAGTCCCCACCAACACACAGTCCCCACCAACACACAGTCCCCACCAACACACAGTCCCCACCAACACACAGTCCCCACCAACACACAGTCCCCACCAACACACAGTCCCCACCAACACACAGTCCCCACCAACACACAGTCCCCACCAACACACAGTCCCCACCAACACACAGTCCCCACCAACACACAGTCCCCACCAACACACAGTCCCCACCAACACACAGTCCCCACCAACACACAGTCCCCACCAACACACAGTCCCCACCAACACACAGTCCCCACCAACACACAGTCCCCACCAACACACAGTCCCCACCAACACACAGTCCCCACCAACACACAGTCCCCACCAACACACAGTCCCCACCAACACACAGTCCCCACACACAGTCCCCACCACAGTCCCCACCAACACACAGTCCCCACCAACACACAGTCCCCACCAACACACAGTCCCCACCAACACACAGTCCCCACCAACACACAGTCCCCACCAACACACAGTCCCCACCAACACACAGTCCCCACCAACACACAGTCCCCACCACACACAGTCCCCACCAACACACAGTCCCCACCAACACACAGTCCCCACCAACACACAGTCCCCACCAACACACAGTCCCCACCAACACACAGTCCCCACCAACACACAGTCCCCACCAACACACAGTCCCCACCAACACACAGTCCCCACCAACACACAGTCCCCACCAACACACAGTCCCCACCAACACACAGTCCCCACCAACACACAGTCCCCCCACCAACACACAGTCCCCACCAACACACAGTCCCCACCAACACACAGTCCCCACCACACACAGTCCCCACCAACACACAGTCCCCACCAACACACAGTCCCCACCAACACACAGTCCCCACCAACACACAGTCCCCACCACACACAGTCCCCACCAACACACAGTCCCCACCAACACACAGTCCCCACCAACACACAGTCCCCACCAACACACAGTCCCCACCAACACACAGTCCCCACCAACACACAGTCCCCACCAACACACAGTCCCCACCAACACACAGTCCCCACCAACACACAGTCCCCACCAACACACAGTCCCCACCAACACACAGTCCCCACCAACACACAGTCCCCACCAACACACAGTCCCCACCAACACACAGTCCCCACCAACACACAGTCCCCACCAACACACAGTCCCCACCAACACACAGTCCCCACCACACACAGTCACCAACACACAGTCCCCACCAACACACAGTCCCCACCAACACACAGTCCCCACCAACACACAGTCCCCACCAACACACAGTCCCCACCAACACACAGTCCCCACCAACACACAGTCCCCACCAACACACAGTCCCCACCAACACACAGTCCCCACCAACACACAGTCCCCACCAACACACAGTCCCCACCAACACACAGTCCCCACCAACACACAGTCCCCACCAACACACAGTCCCCACCAACACACAGTCCCCACCAAGTCACCCACACAGTCCCCACCAACACACAGTCCCCACCAACACACAGTCCCCACCAACACACAGTCCCCACCAACACACAGTCCCCACCAACACACAGTCCCCACCAACACACAGTCCCCACCAACACACAGTCCCCACCAACACACAGTCCCCACCAACACACAGTCCCCACCAACACACAGTCCCCACCAACACACAGTCCCCACCAACACACAGTCCCCACCAACACACAGTCCCCACCAACACACAGTCCCCACCAACACACAGTCCCCACCAACACACAGTCCCCACCAACACACAGTCCCCACCAACACACAGTCCCCACCAACACACAGTCCCCACCAACACACAGTCCCCACCAACACACAGTCCCCACCAACACACAGTCCCCACCAACACACAGTCCCCACCAACACACAGTCCCCACCAACACACAGTCCCCACCAACACACAGTCCCCACCAACACACAGTCCCCACCAACACACAGTCCCCACCAACACACAGTCCCCACCAACACACAGTCCCCACCAACACACAGTCCCCACCAACACACAGTCCCCACCAACACACAGTCCCCACCACACAGTCCCCACACACAGTCCCCACCAACACACAGTCCCCACCAACACACAGTCCCCACCAACACACAGTCCCCACCAACACACAGTCCCCACCAACACACAGTCCCCACCAACACACAGTCCCCACCAACACACAGTCCCCACCAACACACAGTCCCCACCAACACACAGTCCCCACCAACACACAGTCCCCACCAACACACAGTCCCCACCAACACACAGTCCCCACCAACACACAGTCCCCACCAACACACAGTCCCCACCAACACACAGTCCCCACCAACACACAGTCCCCACCAACACACAGTCCCCACCAACACACAGTCCCCACCAACACACAGTCCCCACCAACACACAGTCCCCACCAACACACAGTCCCCACCAACACACAGTCCCCACCAACACACAGTCCCCACCAACACACAGTCCCCACCAACACACAGTCCCCACCAACACACAGTCCCCACCAACACACAGTCCCCACCACAGTCACACAGTCCCCACCAACACACAGTCCCCACCAACACACAGTCCCCACCAACACACAGTCCCCACCAACACAGTCACAGTCCAGTCCCCCAACACACAGTCCCCACCAACACACAGTCCCCACCAACACACAGTCCCCACCAACACACAGTCCCCACCAACACACAGTCCCCACCAACACACAGTCCCCACCAACACACAGTCCCCACCAACACACAGTCCCCACCAACACACAGTCCCCACACAACACACCCCACCAGTCCCCACCAACACACAGTCCCCACCAACACACAGTCCCCACCAACACACAGTCCCCACCAACACACAGTCCCCACCAACACACAGTCCCCACCAACACACAGTCCCCACCAACACACAGTCCCCACCAACACACAGTCCCCACCAACACACAGTCCCCACCAACACACAGTCCCCACCAACACACAGTCCCCACCAACACACCCCACCAACCACCCCCACCAACACACAGTCCCCACCAACACACAGTCCCCACCAACACACAGTCCCCACCAACACACAGTCCCCACCAACACACAGTCCCCACCAACACACAGTCCCCACCAACACACAGTCCCCACCAACACACAGTCCCCACCAACACACAGTCCCCACCAACACACAGTCCCCACCAACACACAGTCCCCACCAACACACAGTCCCCACCAACACACAGTCCCCACCAACACACAGTCCCCACCAACACACAGTCCCCACCAACACACAGTCCCCACCAACACACAGTCCCCACCAACACACAGTCCCCACCAACACACAGTCCCCACCAACACACAGTCCCCACCAACACACAGTCCCCACCAACACACAGTCCCCACCAACACACAGTCCCCACCAACACACAGTCCCCACCAACACACAGTCCCCACCAACACACAGTCCCCACCAACACACAGTCCCCACCAACACACAGTCCCCACCAACACACAGTCCCCACCAACACACAGTCCCCACCAACACACAGTCCCCACCAACACACAGTCCCCACCAACACACAGTCCCCACCAACACACAGTCCCCACCAACACACAGTCCCCACCAACACACAGTCCCCACCAACACACAGTCCCCACCAACACACAGTCCCCACCAACACACAGTCCCCACCAACACACAGTCCCCACCAGTCCCCACCACACACAGTCCCCACCAACACACAGTCCCCACCAACACACAGTCCCCACCAACACACAGTCCCCACCAACACACAGTCCCCACCAACACACAGTCCCCACCAACACACAGTCCCCACCAACACACAGTCCCCACCAACACACAGTCCCCACCAACACACAGTCCCCACCAACACACAGTCCCCCACCACCACACAGTCCCCACCAACACACAGTCCCCACCAACACACAGTCCCCACCAACACACAGTCCCCACCAACACACAGTCCCCACCAACACACAGTCCCCACCAACACACAGTCCCCACCAACACACAGTCCCCACCAACACACAGTCCCCACCAACACACAGTCCCCACCAACACACAGTCCCCACCAACACACAGTCCCCACCAACACACAGTCCCCACCAACACACAGTCCCCACCAACACACAGTCCCCACCAACACACAGTCCCCACCAACACACAGTCCCCACCAACACACAGTCCCCACCAACACACAGTCCCCACCAACACACAGTCCCCACCAACACACAGTCCCCACCAACACACAGTCCCCACCAACACACAGTCCCCACCAACACACAGTCCCCACCAACACACAGTCCCCACCAACACACAGTCCCCACCAACACACAGTCCCCACCAACACACAGTCCCCACCAACACACAGTCCCCACCAACACACAGTCCCCACCAACACACAGTCCCCACCAACACACAGTCCCCACCAACACACAGTCCCCACCAACACACAGTCCCCACCAACACACAGTCCCCACCAACACACAGTCCCCACCAACACACAGTCCCCACCAACACACAGTCCCCACCAACACACAGTCCCCACCAACACACAGTCCCCACCAACACACAGTCCCCACCAACACACAGTCCCCACCAACACACAGTCCCCACCAACACACAGTCCCCACCAACACACAGTCCCCACCAACACACAGTCCCCACCAACACACAGTCCCCACCAACACACAGTCCCCACCAACACACAGTCCCCACCAACACACAGTCCCCACCAACACACAGTCCCCACCAACACACAGTCCCCACCAACACACAGTCCCCACCAACACACAGTCCCCACCAACACACAGTCCCCACCAACACACAGTCCCCACCAACACACAGTCCCCACCAACACACAGTCCCCACCAACACACAGTCCCCACCAACACACAGTCCCCACCAACACACAGTCCCCACCAACACACAGTCCCCACCAACACACAGTCCCCACCAACACACAGTCCCCACCAACACACAGTCCCCACCAACACACAGTCCCCACCAACACACAGTCCCCACCAACACACAGTCCCCACCAACACACAGTCCCCACCAACACACAGTCCCCACCAACACACAGTCCCCACCAACACACAGTCCCCACCAACACACAGTCCCCACCAACACACAGTCCCCACCAACACACAGTCCCCACCAACACACAGTCCCCACCAACACACAGTCCCCACCAACACACAGTCCCCACCAACACACAGTCCCCACCAACACACAGTCCCCACACAACACACAGTCCCCACCAACACACAGTCCCCACCAACACACAGTCCCCACCAACACACAGTCCCCACCAACACACAGTCCCCACCAACACACAGTCCCCACCAACACACAGTCCCCACCAACACAGTCAGTCCCCACCAACACACAGTCCCCACCAACACACAGTCCCCACCAACACACAGTCCCCACCAACACACAGTCCCCACCAACACACAGTCCCCACCAACACACAGTCTCCACCAACACACAGTCCCCACCAACACACAGTCCCCACCAACACACAGTCCCCACCAACACACAGTCCCACACCAACACACAGTCCCCACCAACACACAGTCCCCACCAACACACAGTCCCCACCAACACACAGTCCCCACCAACACACAGTCCCCACCAACACACAGTCCCCACCAACACACAGTCCCCACCAACACACAGTCCCCACCAACACACAGTCCCCACCAACACACAGTCCCCACCAACACACAGTCCCCACCAACACACAGTCCCCACCAACACACAGTCCCCACCAACACACAGTCCCCACCAACACACAGTCCCCACCAACACACAGTCCCCACCAACACACAGTCCCCACCAACACACAGTCCCCACCAACACACAGTCCCCACCAACACACAGTCCCCACCAACACACAGTCCCCACCAACACACAGTCCCCACCAACACACAGTCCCCACCAACACACAGTCCCCACCAACACACAGTCCCCACCAACACACAGTCCCCACCAACACACAGTCCCCACCAACACACAGTCCCCACCAACACACAGTCCCCACCAACACACAGTCCCCACCAACACACAGTCCCCACCAACACACAGTCCCCACCAACACACAGTCCCCACCAACACACAGTCCCCACCAACACACAGTCCCCACCAACACACAGTCCCCACCAACAGTCCCCACCAACACACAGTCCCCACCAACACACAGTCCCCCCCCCACACACAGTCCCCACCAACACACAGTCCCCACCAACACACAGTCCCCACCAACACACAGTCCCCACCAACACACAGTCCCCACCAACACACAGTCCCCACCAACACACAGTCCCCACCAACACACAGTCCCCACCAACACACAGTCCCCACCAACACACAGTCCCCACCAACACACAGTCCCCACCAACACACAGTCCCCACCAACACACAGTCCCCACCAACACACAGTCCCCACCAACACACAGTCCCCACCAACACACAGTCCCCACCAACACACAGTCCCCACCAACACACAGTCCCCACCAACACACAGTCCCCACCAACACACAGTCCCCACCAACACACAGTCCCCACCAACACACAGTCCCCACCAACACACAGTCCCCACCAACACACAGTCCCCACCAACACACAGTCCCCACCAACACACAGTCCCCACCAACACACAGTCCCCACCAACACACAGTCCCCACCAACACACAGTCCCCCACACACAGTCCCCACCAACACACAGTCCCCACCAACACACAGTCCCCACCAACACACAGTCCCCACCAACACACAGTCCCCACCAACACACAGTCCCCACCAACACACAGTCCCCACCAACACACAGTCCCCACCAACACACAGTCCCCACCAACACACAGTCCCCACCAACACACAGTCCCCACCAACACACAGTCCCCACCAACACACAGTCCCCACCAACACACAGTCCCCACCAACACACAGTCCCCACCAACACACAGTCCCCACCAACACACAGTCCCCACCAACACACAGTCCCCACCAACACACAGTCCCCACCAACACACAGTCCCCACCAACACACAGTCCCCACCAACACACAGTCCCCACCAACACACAGTCCCCACCAACACACAGTCCCCACCAACACACAGTCCCCACCAACACACAGTCCCCACCAACACACAGTCCCCACCAACACACAGTCCCCACCAACACACAGTCCCCACCAACACACAGTCCCCACCAACACACAGTCCCCACCAACACAACACACAGTCCCCACCAACACACAGTCCCCACCAACACACAGTCCCCACCAACACACAGTCCCCACCAACACACAGTCCCCACCAACACACAGTCCCCACCAACACACAGTCCCCACCAACACACAGTCCCCACCAACACACAGTCCCCACCAACACACAGTCCCCACCAACACACAGTCCCCACCAACACACAGTCCCCACCAACACACAGTCCCCACCAACACACAGTCCCCACCAACACACAGTCCCCACCAACACACAGTCCCCACCAACACACAGTCCCCACCAACACACAGTCCCCACCAACACACAGTCCCCACCAACACACAGTCCCCACCAACACACAGTCCCCACCAACACACAGTCCCCCACCACACACACAGTCCCCACCAACACACAGTCCCCACCAACACACAGTCCCCACCAACACACAGTCCCCACCAACACACAGTCCCCACCAACACACAGTCCCCACCAACACACAGTCCCCACCAACACACAGTCCCCACCAACACACAGTCCCCACCAACACACAGTCCCCACCAACACACAGTCCCCACCAACACACAGTCCCCACCAACACACAGTCCCCACCAACACACAGTCCCCACCAACACACAGTCCCCACCAACACACAGTCCCCACCAACACACAGTCCCCACCAACACACAGTCCCCACCAACACACAGTCCCCACCAACACACAGTCCCCACCAACACACAGTCCCCACCACACACACAGTCCCCACCAACACACAGTCCCCACCAACACACAGTCCCCCACCACACACACAGTCCCCACCAACACACAGTCCCCACCAACACACAGTCCCCACCAACACACAGTCCCCACCAACACACAGTCCCCACCAACACACAGTCCCCACCAACACACAGTCCCCACCAACACACAGTCCCCACCAACACACAGTCCCCACCAACACACAGTCCCCACCAACACACAGTCCCCACCAACACACAGTCCCCACCAACACACAGTCCCCACCAACACAGTCCCCACCAACACAGTCCCCACCAACACACAGTCCCCACCAACACACAGTCCCCACCAACACACAGTCCCCACCAACACACAGTCCCCACCAACACACAGTCCCCACCAACACACAGTCCCCACCAACACACAGTCCCCACCAACACACAGTCCCCACCAACACACAGTCCCCACCAACACACAGTCCCCACCAACACACAGTCCCCACCAACACACAGTCCCCACCAACACACAGTCCCCACCAACACACAGTTTCTACCAACACACAGTCCCCACCAACACACAGTCCCCACCAACACACAGTCCCCACCACACACAGTCACCAACACACAGTCCCCACCAACACACAGTCCCCACCAACACACAGTCCCCACCAACACACAGTCCCCACCAACACACAGTCCCCACCAACACACAGTCCCCACCAACACACAGTCCCCACCAACACACAGTCCCCACCAACACACAGTCCCCACCAACACACAGTCCCCACCAACACACAGTCCCCACCAACACACAGTCCCCACCAACACACAGTCCCCACCAACACACAGTCCCCACCAACACACAGTCCCCACCAACACACAGTCCCCACCAACACACAGTCCCCACCAACACACAGTCCCCACCAACACACAGTCCCCACCAACACACAGTCCCCACCAACACACAGTCCCCACCAACACACAGTCCCCACCAACACACAGTCCCCACCAACACACAGTCCCCACCAACCCCCCCACAGTCCCCACCAACACACAGTCCCCACCAACACACAGTCCCCACCAACACACAGTCCCCACCAACACACAGTCCCCACCAACACACAGTCCCCACCAACACACAGTCCCCACCAACACACAGTCCCCACCAACACACAGTCCCCACCAACACACAGTCCCCACCAACACACAGTCCCCACCAACACACAGTCCCCACCAACACACAGTCCCCACCAACACACAGTCCCCACCAACACACAGTCCCCACCAACACACAGTCCCCACCAACACACAGTCCCCACCAACACACAGTCCCCACCAACACACAGTCCCCACCAACACACAGTCCCCACCAACACACAGTCCCCACCAACACACAGTCCCCACCAACACACAGTCCCCACCAACACACAGTCCCCACCAACACACAGTCCCCACCAACACACAGTCCCCACCAACACACAGTCCCCACCAACACACAGTCCCCACCAACACACAGTCCCCACCAACACACAGTCCCCACCAACACACAGTCCCCACCAACACACAGTCCCCACCAACACACAGTCCCCACCAACACACAGTCCCCACCAACACACAGTCCCCACCAACACACAGTCCCCACCAACACACAGTCCCCACCAACACACAGTCCCCACCAACACACAGTCCCCACCAACACACAGTCCCCACCAACACACAGTCCCCACCAGTCCCCACACACAGTCCCCACCAACACACAGTCCCCACCAACACACAGTCCCCACCAACACACAGTCCCCACCAACACACAGTCCCCACCAACACACAGTCCCCACCAACACACAGTCCCCACCAACACACAGTCCCCACCAACACACAGTCCCCACCAACACACAGTCCCCACCAACACACAGTCCCCACCAACACACAGTCCCCACCAACACACAGTCCCCACCAACACACAGTCCCCACCAACACACAGTCCCCACCAACACACAGTCCCCACCAACACACAGTCCCCACCAACACACAGTCCCCACCAACACACAGTCCCCACCAACACACAGTCCCCACCAACACACAGTCCCCACCAACACACAGTCCCCACCAACACACAGTCCCCACCAACACACAGTCCCCACCAACACACAGTCCCCACCAACACACAGTCCCCACCAACACACAGTCCCCACCAACACACAGTCCCCACCAACACACAGTCCCCACCAACACACAGTCCCCACCAACACACAGTCCCCACCAACACACAGTCCCCACCAACACACAGTCCCCACCAACACACAGTCCCCACCAACACACAGTCCCCACCAACACACACAGTCCCCACCAACACACAGTCCCCACCAACACACAGTCCCCACCAACACACAGTCCCCACCAACACACAGTCCCCACACACACAGTCTCTACCAACACACAGTCCCCACCAACACACAGTCCCCACCAACACACAGTCCCCACCAACACACAGTCCCCACCAACACACAGTCCCCACCAACACACAGTCCCCACCAACACACAGTCCCCACCAACACACAGTCCCCACCAACACACAGTCCCCACCAACACACAGTCCCCACCAACACACAGTCCCCACCAACACACAGTCCCCACCAACACACAGTCCCCACCAACACACAGTCCCCACCAACACACAGTCCCCACCAACACACAGTCCCCACCACAGTCCCCACCACACACAGTCCCCACCAACACACAGTCCCCACCAACACACAGTCCCCACCAACACACAGTCCCCACCAACACACAGTCCCCACCAACACACAGTCCCCACCAACACACAGTCCCCACCAACACACAGTCCCCACCAACACACAGTCCCCACCAACACACAGTCCCCACCAACACACAGTCCCCACCACACACAGTCACACACACAGTCCCCACCAACACACAGTCCCCACCAACACACAGTCCCCACCAACACACAGTCCCCCACCACAGTCACACAGTCCCCACCAACACACAGTCCCCACCAACACACAGTCCCCACCAACACACAGTCCCCACCAACACACAGTCCCCACCAACACACAGTCCCCACCAACACACAGTCCCCACCAACACACAGTCCCCACCAACACACAGTCCCCACCAACACACAGTCCCCACCAACACACACCAACACACAGTCCCCACCAACACACAGTCCCCACCAACACACAGTCCCCACCAACACACAGTCCCCACCAACACACAGTCCCCACCAACACACAGTCCCCACCAACACACAGTCCCCCACCAACACACAGTCCCCACCAACACACAGTCCCCACCAACACACAGTCCCCACCAACACACAGTCCCCACCAACACACAGTCCCCACCAACACACAGTCCCCACCAACACACAGTCCCCACCAACACACAGTCCCCACCAACACACAGTCCCCACCAACACACAGTCCCCACCAACACACAGTCCCCACCACACACAGTCCCCACACACACAGTCCCCACCAACACACAGTCCCCACCAACACACAGTCCCCACCACCACACACACCCCACCAACACACAGTCCCCACCAACACACAGTCCCCACCAACACACAGTCCCCACCAACACACAGTCCCCACCAACACACAGTCCCCACCAACACACAGTCCCCACCAACACACAGTCCCCACCAACACACAGTCCCCACCAACACACAGTCCCCACCAACACACAGTCCCCACCAACACACAGTCCCCACCAACACACAGTCCCCACCAACACACAGTCCCCACCAACACACAGTCCCACCAACACACAGTCCCCACCAACACACAGTCCCCACCAACACACAGTCCCCACCAACACACAGTCCCCACCAACACACAGTCCCCACCAACACACAGTCCCCACCACACACAGTCCCCACCA